>JAJOOH010015353.1:0-21625 GCA_029582605.1 Solanum gracilifrons | reverse complement strand
ACACAAATTTATACACAAATGACAAAACATATATAATCAATAAAATTTCAAATTTCATACCAAATTAAAACACTTTTCATACATTTCTTCAAAAATCTAAATAACTTTTTTACACATTAGTGTACACACTTTCATACCAATTTCATTACATTTATACTACCAAATTCATTCAACATTTTACATTTAATTTATATTTTCAAAAAAAGAAAACAGTAATCAATATTACAATTTTACTATACCTGCTTAATCTACAACGATAAAACTATTTATATTTTATACATTTATACTCAAATATTTCATATATTGCGCCTATTTCTCACGAAATCATGGTTTTGACAGTATACAAATTAATCAAACAACAACAAAAAAAAAGAAACTTACCAAAACGTATTATGAACAAAATTAACAAAAACGTATTATGAACAAAAATTAACAAAAATGAATTTTGACCAATCACTAAACAATAATAAATACTAACTTGAAGGATCCCATCTTCCACCATGTTTAATTAATATTGATGCGTAGTTGTCCATCACAACAATATAGAGATTTTGTTTACCAATCGAGAAATTTCTTGAATTAATATAAAGATTTTGTTGAACAATTTATGAAAACTTTGAATAATTTGGGTTTTTAGATTTGCAGAAAAACGTGAAGAAAGAGAAACTGGGAAACGTGAAAGGTGGGGTTTGAAAACGTGAAAGATGTGTAAAGAATGGTAATGGATAGTTTCGTATTTGTTTTTTATTTTCAATAGATTATTGGTTTAGAATTTGGTCTAATGTTGGACTCTTTTGATAAATAAAAGGAAATATAACTAATAAAATATGAATACAACTTATTTTTGAAAATATTGATATTCTGACATTTTAAATAAATATTTTAAAGTGTAGTCGTTTTGACTAATTAAATTAGGTATTATGACTAATTTGCTAATTTTCCCTATATATAAGCCAACAAGAGAGTACCAACACAACAATGACTAATTGTACTAGAAGATTCAATGCAAGTTGTACTATGTATTGGGCCCATTTCAATTCAAGAGAGGACAAACTCTGCATTGTATAAGCAACAAGAGAGGAGCAACACAACAATGACTAATTGTACTGGATTCAATGCAAGTTGTACTATGTATTGGGCCCATTTCAATTCAAGAGAGGACAAACTCTGCATTGTATAAGCAAAACAAGAGAGGAGCAACACAACAATGACTAATTGTACTGGATTCAATGCAAGTTGTATAATGTATTGGGCCCATTTTAATTCAAGAGAGGACAAATTATGCATTGTAGTATTGTACTAAAGAAACATTAGGGTCGTTTGGTAGGTCGCATTAAAAGAAATAGTCCATTTATTATGTATGATATTATCTAGTAGTATATTTGGTAGGAATTTGAGCCTATGTATAACTAATCCATTGATTAGTTATACATCCTACATGGTATTATAGGATGTATTACTAATACCTTCCATTTGGAGGTATTAGTAATACACAGGATATAATACCATGAGATAAGTTTATGTAACGACAAAAATATCTCTCAAATTCTTTTAATGATTTTGTTTATTTTCTTGATTTTATGTTTTATATTTGTACTAGTAAATTTATTTAAATAAATTAGCTTATAAATTATTTAGAGATAGTTGTTTGTTATTAAATAAATCCAATACAAATTTGAAATGTGAGTTATTTAACATTTATTAATTAAAAAGACAAATATATCACTACATGACGTTTGCGATCTTAATTGAATGTATTATATATATAATTGTGTGGTTTTCTAGCTATTTGTTTTGAACAATTTAAAAAATTACATACATTTAAATTGAAAATTGACACTTTGTGAGTAATCAATTTATTAAAATTACAATTATTTATCTTCAAATAATTCAAGTGAAAAAATAGGAAACACGACAATAAAATTGCTCTTCTCATAGCTAGTTAGAATGCCATAAAATAATAATACTGTCCGACAATTATCTACCTTGACCCAGTTACATGATAATTCAAGGGTATAATTGGAAAGAAGATTCTTAAAGATTTTTAATCCAAACGCAAGATGAGGTTGAAAACAATGAACCAAACACTTGATAAAAATAAACTCTGCATTACTAATTCCTGCATTACTAATCCCTACGTTGTTAATTTTTGTACCAAACGACCCCTAATTGTATTGACAATTGCTAAAACTACGTATAAACACTTTATCTAAGTATTTTTAATCCTACCTGCAAATGGATGATTTTTCTTTGCTCTAAATTGGTTTTTGGGCATTGTTCGGAGAGCTCTCAGTCTTCTGTTTAGCTGTTGGTTAGATTTTTTATTTCATCAAATTTGTTTTTGAAAATTTTATGGGTCCTCTGTCTTAGGACGATTGGAGCGGGTAATGATACAGAGAGTTTCATGTCTTTTTCTATGTTTCCGTCTTCTGTTTAGCTGTTGAGGATCTTTTGTAATCAACAATGGTCTTAAACTAATTTTCTGAGAAAGTAAAAATGAGTGTTGAGAAGAGTTTTATTCTTGATTGAGAAAGAACATAAGAGAACTAAATATTCCCAAATGTAACACTTTTACATTGAAAAAGAGAAGTTTTGATTTCTAAAAAGAGTAATGAGTTCAGAAATTAATTCAGAGCAGTTACCTCTTTTAAGAAGACATTTTGAGTAATTACCTCAAATTGAGAAAGAGTATATTTTACATATTTGAGCATGAATATATACATATATTTATTGGGAGTAGTATTGAACATCGATATGGAGATGAGTTCAGATAACCCACACTCCTCATAAAACATGTAGCCAACATGGGTAAATGATCATACTTTTTAGATGATTCCTTATTGCTTTTGAGCATAGCTTAGTGGATCCACTTAGTTGAGGTGTTCTATACCCCGACAAGGTATAGGACAGTGCTGAAAGCGTGGGCAAGACATTGTATCATCACATAGCTCATAGTGATGGTTGTCGGTTAGAGAATCTCTCAAATAAGAGTAACTAATAACTTGTTGTATTTTATATACACCCTTGAGTTAGTATCTCTTAATTTTGAAGCTTTATACATTTCATTTTTTGTCATTACTTTTGTATTGAGTTGAGTTGAGTTGAGGTGAGAATCCTTTTGGTCTTATAATTTCAATTATCTATGCCTTTCAATTCTCCTTACATGCTCGTACATTCAATGTACTGATGTCATTCGACTTACATCTTGTTATGATGCAGATACAGGTGTTTAGGATCATCAACAGACACTTCGTTGAGATCACCTTACACTCATAGACAGTAATTGGTGATGCCTCCTTGCTTCTGGGAGACTCCATTTCCATTTCAGTTTTAGTATCATTTGAGGTGTCATGGGTCTTGTCCCGACATCTATCTTGAATTGTTAAAGGCTTCATATACGGACATAACCATATGATTTTCATTTTTCCTCAAGATGTTGATTTAACTTACGAATTATGTTAAGTATTTTCAAGACGGTGTTTTAGAACTTTTCTTGAATGTCTAAATGCTCATCTATTTTAGCTTCCGCGTATCTTTTAGAGTCATGTGAGTTATAGTTAGCCATGTCAAGAATTCGCTTGGGGATCAGAAATGGTTCTCGAGTGTCGGACACGTCAAAGCTGTAGACTAGGGGCATGACAAATTTATTCTCACACATAGAAACACTTTTTTTTAAAAAAAATAATATATATTCTAAAATTAAATTATTTTTAGCTAGTTGGCCAACAATTTGTTAATTTAGTCAATAGATGACCACTAAGCGGACTTTTGGTTATTGGTTAAAGTTATGCAGGTATTAGTTATGAATGATTTAGTTATTCAAGTATTAGTTATGCAGGGTTTAGTTATGCGAGTATTAGTTATGCGGTTATTAGTTATGTAGAGATCATGAACATAAATTATTAACTATTTAACTATTGAATTTGTTGTAAATCAATATATATTATTTACAAATAAACAAGTAAGTAAATAGTATATATTCTCCCTCTTTTTGAATAAAAAGTAAAGAAAAGAAAAATTCTCCCTCTATACTTAATTGGGACTTCGCTTTTTCTTTTTCTTTTCATTTTGCTAAAATTTTTTTAATGTTTATAACTTATAAAAATAAAATACGATTAATACATTTAAAGGACATTATAATATACTATTTCATATAATGTAAATATTCTATCAATATGTTGTTTATATTGTTTATACATTTCTCATATACCAAATATACGAATAATGTATAAATTCACATCCCAAACAAAATAATAATACATGTTAATTAAATATGTAGAATATATTTAATAATATATAACACTAATATATGATTAGTATATGCGCCAACAAAATATATACAATCCAATTTGTAATATTATTACATTTGCATTTCAAGAAAAAAAAAAAAGGTTCTTCGTGTATTTAAAAAAAAAAAAAAAAGTTAGGAAAACTTTTCAATAAACAAATTTAAAATAAAGCAATAAGGATTAATGTGTAGTTTACTATTTTAATACATGTTAGCTAATACCTGCATAACTTATACATATATTCCTTCATAAGTTATGTTGATATTCATTATGTAGGACTACAAAAAATACAACTAGATACCATATGAAATTATTACATGAATAACTTTTATATAACATTGAAATCCTACCAACCAAATATGATATAAGTTGTGTTGATTTTTCTACATAAAACTTCTACCAAACAAAGTAAAACTAATGCAACTTTTTATACATGAATAAAATGTAACTTATACAGTAACCAAACGGCCCCTAAGTTCTTAAACTTGCTCCGTAAAACAAATGCAGTAAAACACATTTGTTTGGGCAAAAAGTAAAATATAACTAATTTAATTGATTTTAAAATTATTAAAATCAAATATAATATATACTTATCGATTTGATTATTATTAATTTTGGTTGAGTTTGGTTCGATTATTCAATTATTATTAATTAAAAAAAAATGATTCATTCATAAAAACAAAACAGTTAATTCAAAAGAAATTGAATTGTCTTTATGCTATTTTGGATCTTATAATTCTTATACCACGATTTCAATTATATTTAATTTCCTACCTATATTGTTAGCTAATCTAATATACTAAATAACATAAATTTACTAAATAATGCATAAATTATCGATATTGCTGCACAAATAAAGAAGGAAAAATTGTGCATTATAACAAACTATTAATTCAAAATAAATGTTCTAGCTATGATTTTATTTAATTCCAATTCGCAACAAACTTCTTATCATTTGCGTCTCTCCCCTCTCTCTGGAATTTCGCTCACCACTCTCCTCTTTTTCAGCCATCTCTCCCTCGTCTCTTTCACTTATACAACACACAAATATATAATTTGTGTTGTGTTTGTATAAAGCGAGAGAGATTGTATATACAAATACAAATATAAATACATATCTCTAAGTCCTATACACTTATAATTATACAAATACATATCTCTCAATCCTATACACTTATAATTATACAAATACAAATCTTCCCTACCCAGTTCTCTTTTGGCTTTCTTTTTGTCGCTTTATACAAACACAAATTATACAAAATACACATATAAAGCGAGAGGGATTTGATATTCAAATACAAATGTTTTAACTAGATTTAATTGTATACGAATTCAAATTTTATGCAAATATACAAACACAATCATTGATACATATACATATACAATTCACCTATCTCCACTCTCCATCCTCTCTTGCTCACTTCTCTCCTGTCTCTCCCAATGTCGCTAGCCACTCTAGCCTAAAACATATGTCATATACATATACAAACACAATTTTCATAGACACAGACGAATTAGCACCTGATTTATACAAATCACCGCACTTATACAAATCAAATGCTCCATAACAAACATATTTTGACTATAGAGTGTAAATATCAAAATTATAGCTATGAAACACTAACATAACTTTTTATCTTTACTATTCATAAAATTTACTCATAAAAGAGACACATCACACCTAACTCGTTTTTATTAGAATATTGCACTTTGCATGAAAAATTATACATAAAGTAATATATTATTTATATATATAATTTATCAGTTCAATTTTGTCAAACAAAATCAAAATAAATATCATCAATTTAAAAAAAAATTAAAATCAATCAAATCAAACCCAATGAAAATAAATTTATTTAATTAGGTTGATTCAAATTTCAATTTTTATCCAAATCATGAACGGTCGTTGTCGCCCAAATCAAATCATATATAAAAAAGTCACAAATTAATCAAGACACCGACACTTCATGCTAAATTTCAACTCTCCGTGCAGCGCTGACGGGTCGCTCTCATTCCAGTAAAAAATAGCCACTCAATCGAGCGATACGTTTAAAGTAAAATATCCCCAAGTAAATAAATAGTACCAACTATTTCCAGACATTTTTCTACTCAAATGCTTTCTCGTCTCAGCAGGACTCCTCCTCCACCACTCGCCATGGCGGCGCGTGTTCTTCCACGCTCTTTCCATCCTACCGCCGCGTCCGCCATGATTGTCTCCACGAACTCGCATTTCATTCTCCCTCCGTCACCTACGGTGGCTCATATTTCCTTCGGCAAATCTTTGTCAATTATTGGTCGGAAGTTTCATTATGGGTTGAATTGCAAAGAGGACAGGAGATGGAGTGTTGCAGGATGGAGTGGCAAATTGTTTGCTTCTCAGAGAGAGTATAGGAAGTCTCGGAAAAGGCCGTTGAAGAAGAAAGAGAAAGAGTTGGAACTTAGTGTAAACATTTGCATTGAAGAGCAATTGCCCGATGATCCTGAAATTGTGGTAATATACCTTAGTTTGCTTTCTGATATACACTAATTTTGATTCGTGTGACATTTTATTGCAATGTGTAAAGTTTTGAACTTTAGGTATTGTTTGGTAGCTGTATAAGAAACAAATTATTTCATGTATTGATTTTCGTATAACTTGTACAACCTTGGGTAGGTAGATAGTAAATAAGTAATTTATGGATAAAATTAATAGTTGATTGGTTGACAATTTGGAAACCCCCATAATTAATATATGTATAAGTTACGACAGAAAATATGTATTAGAAGGTAGAATAACTAATTCCTGCATAACTAATACATGCATAAAATAATATATAGATTCACTCATAATAAATCCCTATATTACTGATACATGTATAAATCTAATCAGCTACCAAACGACTTCAAGTGCAAATGGCAACAGGAAAAGCATGTGCAACTCAAATGTATGCACATTTTGGGCACCTATTGACCATTTTATGTTCCTCATGCATTTCTGTGGATAAGGATTTATCACAAAATTTGTGAAGTGAAGGCTACCTTCTAAAACAAAGTGCTAACCAGGGAAATAAACTGAGAATCATGTGCATGAGCAATGTTTGAACTTCTTGGCTAAGTCATTTTTCTCTGGGAAGAATTCTACTTTTTGTTTAGAATGTCAAACCGAGTTTCATGAGCCAGAGAAGAGATATGACCAAGAAATTAGTCCTTAGCGGATAATAGCTATTGATTTTTCAAGATCTTCAGTATCAAAAATGCCAAACCCAGTAAAATAGGCAGGAAGATATGTGCATTTTAAGTATACTAAACAGCCTCCTCTTGAGCTAGCTGAAAGTTTCCAAACAAAAAATTCTATCAAGAAAGTTTCAGGCACTACTTTGCAGTGACTCTAGTTTGTAAGTTCATTTCGTTCTATTTTATTCATTCCCAATTCTGGCACTGCAGGATATTTCTGAAATGCTTCGTCTTAATGTTCCAATGGCTATGAAATTTGCATTTGATAATTTGAAAGATTCAGACTATCAAACGAGGGATAGAGCAATTAATGACGTTGGTTGCTTTGAAAGTGTTGAATTGTCAGTCTTGCTTTGCAACGATGAGTTCATCTGCGAACTTAATAAGGACTGGAGAGATGTGGATAGCCCTACTGATGTCCTTTCAATGTCACAACATATACCTGAACTTGAGCTGCCAATTGTAAGAAAATGCTTCATTATTCACATGTCACGCCTCATGTAACAAAGCTGACTAGGTCCATGTTCAACAGTTAATGCTGGGAGACATTGTGATTTCGGTGGAGACAGCAGCAAGGCAAGCAGAGGAAAGGGGACATAGTTTACTGGACGAGATACGCATCTTACTGGTAGGTTTCACATACTTCTGAACAATCTCTATATACTTCTGTTAAATCCAATATATCTTTATGACTCATTCCTGTGCGTAATTTATGGTGCAATCTGTGGTTGTCTCTGAATATTGTCCCTGAAAGAAAGGCTGATCCTCAAATTTGGATGTCAATAATATTTTCCACATCTAGTACCCTTGACAATTTTTATACTAGGTAGTCCATCCATTAGTGTTCATCAAATATGGACATGCATAGTTTCTATCACTCATTTATTCCCGTTGTTCATTTTTTATGGAGTTTCTTTCATGTGGTCATATGGTTATAGATTTAAAGCCTTTTGGATTGTCATTGTCCTGAAGTAGGAAGGATGACAGTAGTTTGAACCAAGTCACCAACTGCACTAGAATTTGATGTTGTCTTACAAATGAGACCATCGTTGTTTGTCACCCCTGCAGGTTCATGGTTTGCTACATCTTTTGGGGTTCGATCATGAGATTAGTGATGAAGCTGAAGCTGAAATGGAGAAAGAAGAGGAGCTCCTTTTAAAAAGTCTTGGGTGGAAGGGAAAAGGATTAATTCAGAGCACATATGATGCTGAGGCTGCTGGAAGTTCTCCTTTGGAGAACATTGGTAATGTACCAAATAAGAACTAAAAGATTGTGGCCTTCTTTGTTTAATTATTCTCTTCTAGTTATGTTATTATTCTGTATTGTAAGTTTACATTCCTGATTAATGGGATTGAAGAGTTAATCTTACTTGTCAACTGTGTAAAGACAGGAAGAAAGAAGGGAGTCTACGATTTTACAGACCAAAGTTTAGCTACATCTTCTGTGATATGGATGGTAAGGAAACAAGTATGATGCTTAGAATTGGTTCGTTTAATCTGTTTCACCTGTTTATTATCTCGTTGTTTTCTTTTCATTGTTGGTGCTAGGTACCCTCCTGAACAGCAAAAGTCAGATTAGTTCAGCAACTGCTGAAGCTCTTAGAGAGGCCACTTCTAGGGGTGTAAAAGTGGTCATAGCTACTGGAAAAGTGAGGACAAACTACTTTTTTCCCTATATCCTGCCTAGTTTCTCTGATTTCCTGTAGATATAATAGTATCTCTTGATGCGATATACTGTGTTTTTTTCCTGCTTCTGTTCAATTATCTTAAGCTTTGTATTTTTCTTGGCGAACAGACTCGTTCTGCTGCCATTACTGTGCTCAAGAGTGTAGGTTTAGCTGGAAAAGACGGCATTGTTTCAGAGGTTTCTCCAGGAGTATTTGTGCAGGTTTAACTTATTCCATTTCTATCCCTAGCTAATAGGATCTTTTGTATAATCTTTCGAGCCATTCAATATGTACAATTGGATATGGGTAATCGAGATTCACTTACAGAATTATATAGAGATTCATTTAAGATAATCATAACGTCTTGTACATCCTCCCAAAACTAGGGATTTTTGTTGATCGCTTACCACCCCCACCCCTCCCAAAAAAGTAGAAGTGAAAGTTCTTCATGTGTTGTAAATAAGCTTGTATGTTGAATGATAGTTCGGAAACAAATGTAACCATTTTGGGACTACAGAAAATGGAAAGTGGAGCAATAAGAGATAAAGGGAGGAGCCTATTTGTGAACCATATCTGATGATGTTATTAAGGACAATCATATACTTAGGAAACAACTGCTTGACAAATTCTTTTCTACAGCCTGATTTATTCAGTTTATTTCAGCAGCTATATCACGGCATGTTGACATCAAATGGTCTGTTAGTGTTGTGAGTGAAATTGGGGAGAGTTGAATGAGAATTAATGATTTGGTGATTTCCTTAATAAGAAGTTTATGAAGTTGATTTATACAATCTTTTTCATTTTTCTTGGAAATGCTGAAATTTCTGAAACAATTTAAATGATTATTTTTAGAGAGAGGATGATGATGTGATGAATGCCTGAAAGGCATGGAGTTGAAAATACAAGGAGGTTGAAAGGTTATCAAAGAAAAAGAATTGCCTAAGATGGAGAATTAGAAGGATAAGCTTATTGGAGTTTGGACATCTCTATTCTTATGTCCTATTGTTTTCTTTTAAACCAAAATGAAATAAACAAGTATGAAGTAAACTGATACTCCTACTTTTATTGGTAAGCGTATTAATTAGACCTAGAATTTATTATATTTGAATATATTGTGGTTTAAAATGGAGATGAAGTTCCTCTTTTTAAAAAACAACCCCTTCTCAAAAGGAATGGAGATGAAGTTCACTTTTTTTGAAGAATGTTCGCATTTTTAAGTTAAAAGTTGTCCCCATTTAAATTTTCTTGGTTAAAAGATGTTGAGTTAGAACTGATCAGTCAATAAAATAAAGGTTCTCAGGAAAAAGGACACATTTTGGAACTTCCCAAAATATAAAGCTGGTCATTAGTTTGGGCTAAAAGGAGTAATTATGTCATTTGATCGGCCATTTTATAGCTTTCAGTTTTCTATTTTTTCCCAATGCTAGGGGTTGCTCGTTTATGGCAGACAAGGCAGGGAAATTTCTCGAACAAACTTGGATCCAGTTGTGTGTAGAGAGGTAATTTTCCTTTGCTTGTGTCAGCCTTAGTTCCCTTTCATTGGTTTACAATATTATTCTTCTTGTTCTTTCGGATCATGTTTGTATATTCTATTTTATGGTAGGCAACATCTTATACAACATCTATTTTGTCCATTACTCACATATCATTATTCAATCTCTATGATTAAAAGATATAATTGCACCGCAAAATGTTGTGATCTACTAGGAGTCAATTCAAATGGAAGGATGTAATTCATATATTTCACGTGTCAGTTTATTGGTTCTCTTCTTTTTTAATAAAATACATAACTTCAAAGAGTGCATCAAGATGCGCCTACTGGTCAATTAAGTGGGTGCAAGACAATCTGGCAAAAAAAATAATACTAGGTAACTTCTTTTCATTTGCCTAAGCCTGGATAGACAAAGTTTGTTGGTATCTATGCTAGCAGGAGGTAGCAAGTACCAGGTGGAATAATTAAGGTGTGCGCTAGTTGGCCTAGACACCACACCACCATCAGATATGACTCTTAGAGTACCTACCTTTCCTTGTGTTGGTGGGATATATCAGGTACCTTGTGGAATTAGTCAAGGCTCGTATGACCTAGCACGGACACCATGATTATAAAAAGATAAAAATATCACAACTCTAATGTCCGTACTGTGGATAATATGGAAGGAAAGGAATCACAAATGTTTCGATGGAAGATCAGAGACACCTTGTACTACAACTACTACAACAACTCCTTAATTTCAGATTAATTGGAATAAGCTATAAATCTTCCACATCATTTCACTAATTTCATCATGGTACTCAATAATGTGTGTTTTCAAACAAAATTAGGATTCTCTAAAGTTAGAGCCTTCTGCATCTCATACTTTTTTTCCCTGACATACAAATGTCTATTCAGCGACATATCCATAGTGACGTGCCTTGGTGTATGTTATTCACTGATGACATAGTGTTTATTGACGAGACTCATGATGGAGTTAATACTAAGCTAGAAGTTAGAAGGCAAACCCTAGAGTCTAAAGGGTTCAGGGTGAGCAGAACCAAGATTGATTACTTGGAGTGCAAGTTTAGTGATGCAACCACGAGGTTTGTGTGGAAGTGAGGCTTGATACCCAGGTCATCCCCGAGAGAGGATGTTTCAAGTATCATGGGTCCTTAATTCAAGGTAATGGGGACATTGACGATGATATCACTCATCGTATTGGGGCGGGTGGGCGAAATGAAGGCTCGCCTAATTAGTCTTGTGTGATAAGAAGATACCACCTAAACTTAAATATAAGTTCTATAGAGTGGTGGATAGATTGACTATGTTGTATGGAGCAGAGTGTTGCCAGTCAAGAACTCTCATGTTTAGAAGATGAAAGTTGCGGAGATGAGGATGTTAATGTGGATGTGTGGGTATACTAGGAGATATAAGATTATGAATAAAGATATCCGAGACAAAGTGAGAGTGGTCTCCGTGGTGGACAAGATGAAGGAAGCGAGGTTAAGATGGTTTGGACATGTAAAGAGTAAAAGCGTAGATGCCTCAGTGAGGAGGTGTGAGAGGTTGATAGTGGTGGGTGTTCGGAGGGGTAGATGTAGGCTGAAGAAATATTGGGGGAGGTGATTAGACATGACATGTGCATCTTGAGCTTTCCGAGGACATATCCTTAAATTAGAGGTTTTGCAGGTTGCTAATTGGAATAAAAGGTTAGTTAGTAATTCTCTCGCTTTTCGGCGGGGTAGGATAGGTGGTGGTATTGGTACTTACTCTCTTACCAGTATTTTTAGCACTATTCACGTAGTTTCTTGTTCATCGATTATTGTTATTATTTGTGTTTCCTGTGCTTCGGTTATCACACTAGTTCGTTGTTGTTATTATTCTTTTTTGTATGCTATGTACTGCTTTTCTTACTACTTTCATTTCCGTATTCTCTTTTTCAAACTTCTTGGAGATGCTTTACTTGAACCGAGGGTCTATCAAAAATACTCTCTATCTTTATGAGAGGTCTGCACACACTCTACCCTCCCAGACCCCACTTGTGGGATTACCCTAGGTATGTTGTTGTATGCAAATATCTATTCAAATTATAAAAGGACTTAACGCACACACCGGAACTAGGTAAGCGTCCGAACAATGACTATATCTTAATCAAACTAGTTGGTCTTGCCTATTTATATGATTTTTGTGTATTGTTTTTTGTTCTTTATTAAGTTCGCATGAATTTAAAGAGATTTAAGGTTGTTTTACACAATTTTTTCTCCTGTAATTTTAAGCCCACCTGGTCCGTTTATGATATCAGTGAATTGCTTTTTCTTTTTAAACAAGTTTGCAAAATTTGACATATCTTCTTCCCCTGTAATTTTAACACTTTGAACTAACAGACTATCAATCCTATGGAGTATGGACCAAGGCATTTGAAGGTTTACGTAGGATATGATCAATCCAACTTAGACAACCTTTTCTCATCTTATCCTATATTTGTGTTGCTTGTACCTTTTGTCGGATGTGGTAATTTCGTGTCAAATATTATATGTGTGTGCACATCCATCTTAGCATCTGCATCTGTATGACACTCATCTCGTGGATATAAATTAAAACCCAACATCATTTTCATATAACAACACTGGCTTACCATTGTGTTTAATCTTGATATGTTAGTTAAAGGAGTTCAAGTCCTTTATATTTTGTGAAGTTGAGCATTTTCTTGTGTTGATTTTTGTGAACTAGATTCACTTTAATTATAAAAAAAGGACTCAATAAATTTATTTGTCCATATGAGACCTGATTCTGACCATTCTTCTATTTACAGGCATGTCTCTACTCTCTTGAGCATAAGGTTCCCCTTGCTGCATTTAGTGAGGACCGGATCTTAACATTGTTTCATCACCCTCTTGTGGATTCACTTCATACCATATATAATGAGCCAAAGGTACCATCCCTATCAATATTTTATATCTTGCTAGACATTGTACAAGCATTGGGATTTGTTGCTGAATGCTTCGTATCTAATCTATTTTGCCAGGCCGAGATTATTCCTTCAGTTGAGCAACTATTGACTGGGACAGACATACAGGTATGTAGCTGAAATTAGCTGCTAAGCATATGACTAGTACTTTCCAAGTATTGAAGGGTATTGGAGATTAATTGTAGGTTTATAGTGTTGCCCTGAACATGTGCCATTTATTATTGAGAGGGAATTGTACTTTGCACTAGTATTACACATTTAAGCTGAAAGGAAAACTGCATCTGAAGTTGCTGGAAGAGTCCTTATTTTTCAAGCTGGTGGCTGGCTTAGGATGCAGATGCACCACATGATTAGGTAGTTGGTTAAATTCGATCATAGACTTTTTAAATTTTGTTTTTGGGTGGGGGTGGCTTACGTCTTGTAAGCACATTGCTATGTTGTGGAGGTGAAGCCTCCCCTACCCTACCAAAGTTTGTCTAGATGTCAAATTCCTCTCCATATGCTTGAAATAGTCCATTCATGGTTTTTGTTTACTAATGCAAGTTGAGCTCAGTTTTTCTTAAAAACAATCTTTTCTCTTATTGGTTTTGAAGTTGATAATTTATGTATTATAGTAATCACAGAAAGTAAGAAAAGGTAATGAGCTAGAAATCTGGAAGATAAGAAATAAAAGACAACCTAAAGAGATAAACTTAGCTACTATGTGTTTTTTGAGAAAGGTAAAGCTGTATTCCTCAGCAATGAGGGTATGCTGACAACCATAATAAACTGACAAGGCAGGTAATCATAATTACATGGAGCCTAGGAAATCTACTAATTGTTCTACCTCATCTATACCCTCTTCTTTACACCAAAATATAAAGTATTAATACAGTTTTCTTTTACTTTCTGCATTGGATTAGTAATATTCTCAAAACATCTATTATTTCTTTCCTTCCAAACTGACCACCATATGCAAGAAGGAACTAGGCTTCACCATTTTTTTTGCTTTTTACTCCCACCTCTCCTATCCAGCAGCTTGGAAGATCTGAAGTATGTTCAGGCATCACCCATGGTTGTTGAATAAGATTGTGGAACATATGCCATACCTGAGTAGTCACTCTTTTGATCTGAAGTATGTTCAGGCATCACCGATGGTTCTTTTGAGGGTCGCTTGTTGGCGAAGATGCAGATGTCCGGTTTGCTGGTGTGTTGAGATTTGGGTTGTTATCCTTTTGACATTTTCATGGTCATGGTTATTTTGTGTATTCAAGGTCGAGGCAAAAGGGGACAGTTGCATCACTGTATGATCTTTTTAGTTTTCTTTTTCCTTGTTGGGGTGTGGATGGGAGGTTCGTCCCCTATTTAGTGGTGGTGCTTTAAGTAAACACATGGTATACACTCCATTTGTAGGGAGGGGAATTACTCCTCCCTAAATGGTAAACGGTTCTATCAACCTTTTTTGCTTACTTTCAATTGTGTTTTAAATCTTTTTTCTCATTTCTTCTGTTTATTCTTAAACTAGTAAAATTACCCGCGCCTCGCGCGGGAATTTAGTATCACGGAATTTATAAAATAATACTTAAAAACTACCCGTCATTAAAATTAAAACACTATATTATTTTACATACAAGATTACGTAGTAACGAACATTAATAATGTAAAGGAAAATGAAAATTATAACATCTTATCATTTATCCTTAATAACATAAGCATAAATTAATTACTGAAAAAATAAATACCAGGATCTGTAACATAGGTGTCAATGAGTAACTCAACAGGAGCAAAAAATGTTTAATTGTGCAAAAGAAGAAGATGAAGTAGTTCAGAATTTTCGTTGTTTTAAAATGAGAGGAAATCCCTCTATTTGTGGACAACAAAGGGTAGTGTGAACAAATGTTTATTGTGCCTTATCGGAAAGGTCATGACTATTTGGAAAAGTTGCAACCCTTCGAAAAGGTTGCAACCTTTCATAAAAGTCACAACTTTTTCATAAAAGTGTCAACTCTTCATTGAAGTCGCAACTTTTCATAAAATTCACAACTTTTTATGAAAGGGGAAGGCTAGTTTTGGAAATAAATAAATTAAAAGGGAATCTTGGATTGTGGTGGCGCTACGTAGGCGGGCCTAGGGTTCTCTTTTAATATCGCACGGGAATTTAATATCACGGAATTTTATAAAATAATACTTAAAATCTATCAGTCATTAAAACTAAAACACTATATTTATTATCTTACATACAAAATTACGTAGTAACGAACATTAATAATATAAAGAAAAATGATAATTATAACATTTTATCATTTATCCTTCAATCAATCTCTTTAATTTGATTTTATAATTTATCCTTTTACTTCCAGGAAGTGTTACTATTTGATATTTTTGGGGAATCAAATGAACATCAACCTGAGATATATAAATATTCTAATTCTAATGTGTAGAAAAGTTCAGCCCTACCTTTTGCTTTACATATATCATTTTAAAGTTCTCCATCTAAATGTATCATAAGTAATTAGAATGTATCATATTGGACCACAATTCAACTTATTATATATACTTGAAAGGGAAAAATATTACACAAAACTATTCAGTTTGTTTGGGTATTTTTTAAAAATCAACATACCAGAGTGATGGAGTACTACACTTCTATTCCAATCGCAATGTCGAAAAACTCATCTATTACTTCAAGAAAAGTATTTACAACTTGAAGTAAATTTGAGAATTTGTCCATACTTCATATTGAATATGAGCAAATAATTGATTATGTAGTTATCTCTATATCTTTGGGATTAAAAGAGGCTTCAGTCTAGTCATATTCCTCTATAGGTCATCCGACACATCCTTGAACCCATGTCAAAAGTTTATTAATTCTTGTCTTCTTTTCCTAGTTCACTTCGCGCATCAAGGTGCGATAAGGTTTTTAATGTCTTTATGTCCTTTCAATGTCATACCAAATTTGAATTTTGTCTTCAAGAGATGGTAATATAGATCTTTAAGAATTTTTTTATCGTACCTTCAACAATTTCAGTAGAGAAAACTTGCGTGAATACTCAATTAACGTGTGTTATTTAACCTGTACTAACAAATACTTATAAGAATAACTTTGCAAAAAACATAAACAACGAAGTTTAAAACATATACTCAAGAACAATAATTAATAACATAAGCATAAATGAATGACTGTAAAAAAACATACCAGGATCTGTAACAGTAGAATAAAACAGAATGGAAAAACTCGAGCCCACTGAATGTACAATGTCCCCTTAAGGAAATTATTCCCCTTTAGTACCTGGGGTTTAAAGGAATAGATCCTCTCAAGACAGAACGATTTTATTCACCAGTATATTGATACAAAAACAATGGTGTCAGTGAGCTACTCAGCATGAGCAAAGTATACAAATATTTGATTGTGCAGAAGAAGAAGAAGAAGATTAGAATTTTCGTTGTTTTAAAATGAGAGGAAATCCCTCTATTTATAGACAACAAAGGGTAGTGTGAACAAATGTTTATTGTGCCTTATCGGAAAGGTCACAGTTTTTTGGAAAAGTTACAACCCTTCAGAAAGGTCACAACCTTTCATAAAAGTCACAATTTATCATAAAAGTCACAACTCTTCATAAAAGTCGTAACTCTTCATGAAAGTCACAACTTTTCATGAAAGAGGAAGACTAGTTTTAGAAATAAATAAATTAAAAGAGAATTCTAGTTTGTGGTGGTGCCACGTAGGCGGGCCTAGGGTTTTCTTTTATATATGATATATGATTTCACTTTTGACTTTCTCCCCATTTTTATTTGCTTGTTTACATTCCAAGTTTTTCATCTGCAGATGGCAGGGGATATTTTTTTTCATTCAGCATCCATATTTTAGGTTTGGTTGTAAGTAATCCTTTATTGTCAATTTGCAGAAGGTGATCTTCTTTGATACTGTGGAGGAAGTGAGTTCTACATTGAGACCATACTGGACGGAGGCAATTGGAGATAATGCCTCTGTTGTCCAAGCTCAACCAGACATACTTGAAATTGTTCCTCCTGGAACTTCTAAGGGCAGTGGAGTAAAGATACTTCTTGATCATTTGGGTGTTAGTCCTAAGGAGGTGAGTGCTATCAAACTTTTTCCATAATCTCTTACATTACCTAATAGCTCAAAACAGTTGAATTGAAGATTGTTAATCAGAACTACATTGACACAGTTTTTCTCAAAGAATAAAATAAAATACCTTGACACAAGTATTAATATTTATCTTCCCTATGAGTTACTCTTAGCATTTAATCGCCACGGTACACTTAAGTTTACTGAAACTTGCCTTGGGATCCTTTACTCAGCAAAAATGTTGTGTCATCAGTTTTGTTCCTGAAACATGCTTCATTCTCTCTGATACACCTGTGCTGAAGAAGTTACCATTAATGGGATTTTTAACCCAAGAATTTGTGACAATAGAATGCCAGAAAAAATCTACCCTCACATAGCTGAACAAATGGGGTTTTATGCGCTAATAACTTTTAGTTTTTTTTTTTTTTTTTTGAGCTGCTTAAGATTCAGGGGGCATTGCTGTATACATGTAAGACACACACACATATATATATATATTTTTTTTTATTTTTTTTTCAATTGTTTCAAATGTAAAATTAATATCACAGCGGTTAAGTGTGAGGATGGAACTCCCAAATGATAGACTTAATTGAAAAATGTCATCATAAAAAGTTATAATTTTCTGAACAATTGGTGTTCCTCTGGTATAGACACATTCTTTCACTGAATATAGTGCAAATCTCGCGATGATAAGCTGGCCTGGACACCACGATTATCCCCAAAAAAAAAAATAGCCTATATGGAGTGAGCAGGAGATATCTATATTGTCAACCCTCTCAAAATCACGGAACATTTTTTTAATGGAAGATCTGTTTATGTCCCTCGTGGAACACCTATGTTTTGACTATGACGTGAACCCAATAACTTTTACTCAAACCCTGTATATGTCCACTAAATACCTTTATATATGTGACTGTAAATCCAATTATTATTGTTTATTAACTTGAACCTAAAGTAGGAATCCATGAACTTCAAATCCTAGATCTGCCTCTGGACTAGGGAGCTTTCTGTTGTTTCTACAGATTAAACATTTCCTTTCTCTACAGCCTTAATGGGGCAATGCCTAGGGGGGAATAGTTGATCATATTTTGCACGACTAGTTCAAGATGGGGCAGAGATTTCGTTTTATCCATACCACTTTTAGATCTGCATGAGCATGCACAATCTAAAATTTTGTAGTCTAGTTATAGAGTTTCTCCAACTCCTCTTCCACTTTTATTTTCAGATAATGGCCATTGGTGATGGAGAGAATGATGTGGAGATGCTTGAGTTGGCTTCCCTTGGTGTTGCTCTCAGCAATGGATCAGAGAAGGCAAAAGCTGTTGCAGATGTGATTGGTGCCAGCAATGATGATAATGGAGCAGCTGATGCAATCTACCGTTATGCTTTTTGAGGCTATCTTCAGGAACGCAAGAATTGGAAAACGGGAATTGGAGAGGGCTATGCATTCTTTCATAAAGTACTAAAGGTTTAGTTTTCTAACTTATTCAATTCGAGTAAACTTCTCAGTAGCCACCAATTAGGCTGAAGTGGATCTAATCACTCCCTTCTCCATTCATATTATAGGCCATTTATAATGAATTTAGATTAAGAAAACCCTATTTGTTGTCATTTACCTTTTGAAAGAATGAGGGAAGAAGCATATTTTGTATCTGCAGAGAACACCATTTTTTCCCTGAACATAGGGTATGTCAATGACATCTTATACTCATTGCATGTAAGCCTGAGTTCTTATATATTACTGATCGCGATTCGTTTCTTTTAATTCCACATGCAAGATAAATAGATAATGCTCTTGCCCAGTGTTTACACCAAGCCTGTAAATACATATTACATGTTTATCAATAAATCATGATTGAATGTGCATTCTTGCTTCAATGTACATATGGTTTGATGTAAACATTGGGTGTGGTTAAGTTAGCTCTCGTCACTTTGGAGTCGTTACAAAATAATAAGTTTTAAGTAAATGAAAATGGATAGCATAGGCATCTCCTTAATCTAAAACAAGATTTACAAAATTTAAGGGGAATATTTTCAACATAATTATTAGTATAAGATTTTTTTTTATTTCTCAAAATTTAATTTCTTGATTATATGGGAGTCATGGTGAGTCCCACCTATCTTGACCACGATGCTTCTTCATTATAGACTGTTCAGCACTGAAGGCAAAAGAAGCTGCAGTCACTGGGGAAAAAAAACACAAAACAAAATAATTGAATTTCATTGGGGAGAATGAAATATATTAATTGAAGATAAATATTACTATATAGTTTTGGATTACTTACATGCAGATATGATGAATGTTTTACCAGCATAATTTATATTTGCCTTAGCCCATGGACAATAACGAGTAGAAGCAAACTGAAAAAAAAAAAAAAAAGATACTAAGGACAGAGAACAAATAATCGCTCAACTTTCATTTTGTTGTAATTAAAGTTGTTAAATTGTTTTTTTTTAATCAGAAAAATCACTAATTTTTGTACCCAAAATGTTACTCATTTTTGCCTACGTATCATAGGAATCACTAGAAGAAAATAACAGATATTTTACATGATATTTAGACAAATTGAATTTGAATGACGTTTTGTTTAAAAGAAATTGTTTAGTGACACGTTCTGATTCTTAAGTGAAATTGAATGATTTTCATGTTGTAAAAATAATAATTTTAGTGGCTTTCTGTGATAATTAATCGAAGTTAATGATCATCTATAATATCAACCTTTTTTATTACTTAATATTTATTACTTAACCATGATTAAAACGATATGTACCTTCACATTATTTTTAACTAGTCCTACTAAGATTAAGTTATTTGATTTGATATAAATATTGAATATGACTAATTTCTCCGTTTATTTGACTCACTCCGAAAAGAAGAAGAAAAAAAGAACTTTTTAGAAATGGAGGGGATAGATTACCACAACTATAGAAGTAAGAGCACATGTAGTGGCAGCTCCTTTAAATCCATCTTGAATGATGACTGCATAATCAAGCAACATTATAAATTTCTTAAAAATTAATGAGAGGATTAGACAAACAATAATTAGAAATCATACAATATACTTCTCAAAAGGAACAACAAATGAAATAACTTTCTATTAACCACTTTCTTTGATGAAGAAAATTGAAATAAAAAAAGAAAATTGACTTTCTGAAATAATAATTATTAATAAGAAAAGACGGAAGAAAACACCTTGAACGTCTTGATTTTTCTGTTCTTCTGTAATTGGTGGCATTTTTTTTTGTCTCTAATTATAATGATAATAAATTTGAATGTCAAGAAAGTGATGGTAAAATCAAATTTTAGTTGTGAAACTTCAATTTTAATGTTTTTCTAGAGAAAAATCTTGATACTCTGTCCCTCTCTTTTCTCAAAATAAGGTTAACCTTCTCTATAGTTGTTTTAACAAATTTGCCAAAAATTAAGGGAAACTATTAAAAATTAAGTGGACAAAATTTTGTGTTGTTTTCTCTTTGTAAGAAGGGAAAGGGATTTTTCATCATTTTTACATTAATAGTCTTTTAAATTAATCAATAAATTTTATTTATACAATCAAATTGTCTATTGTTTTAATATTTATTTTTATTATTTGAGCATCTGAATACATAATAAAATATAATACATATATTGGCCCCTAAACTTGGCTTCAAATTTTAACGTTGACCTCCAACTTTCATAATGCACAAATAGGCACTTTAACTATCCTACCTTTAAATAAATAAACACGCGATTTTCGGAGCCAAAAGCGTGAAATGCAAACGCTGCCACGTGTATTAGTGACCCACTCAATGGCTGCCAACTATTCAATGCATGTGGGCCCGTTTTCCTGTCTATCTGACACCTTTTCAATTTGCCATGCATTTATTTCAATCTCTTTTAATGGATATGGACCCTACCTCACTAATTCCATTCCCTTCTCTTTATTTTTGCCTCACAACTTCTTCC
>JAJOOH010015352.1:0-24276 GCA_029582605.1 Solanum gracilifrons | reverse complement strand
TAATCACATTCCATCTCCACCATGAATCCTCATTTGTATGTCGAGTTATCTGAACGTGCGGCATTGTCGTGTTTGCTAAAATAAGTGAATGGTCTAATCTGAAATTTTACGGGACATTTATTTGGAAGGATTAGGTGTCAATAGTCGCAGTCAGAATGCAAAGCTAATTCTAACGCGATAAAGCACAACATCTGGAATTAATTGGAGCGGTCTTATATCGGGGTCAAGAGCTGAAGTAAATTATAAATAGATGGACATAATAAAATAACAGGTAAGACATGTAACTCAACGTGTTAGCGCATTGGGTTGTTTTTTGTTGCAGAATTTGGTAGGAAGGCAAACGGTACATGTCGAAACCAACAATATCGAGAACTTATTATTAGGGTAAATTATACTGTCTAGAGAATTTCGAGAGAGATAGGTTGAAAATTGATGGACATTGGTGAAAATTGCATCAGTAAGAATGTCATGTTGCTTCTATAAGAAATATATTGTACAGGGAATAACTTAACATTTGTACAAAGTAAAATAATGTCATATTAAAGTAGTGGTGCGTCGTTCCTTTTTATTTTGTAGATCACAATGGGGGATCATTAGGACCACAAATGAGAGGGAGCAGAAGATGCTTTATTTCTGTAATGTAGCTTTTTCCTATACTTTCTAAATATGTCCGGACAACTCTTTCACAGATGTCAACAGTGTCATGTTAAAATAGTGGTGCATGCCCTTTTTTGTTTAAAAACCTAAAGGGTGGGGAATGATTAGGATGATGGTAGAAGTCCGTTTTTTAAGTTTGTTTTTTCAGTAGAAAAAATACATTAAAGGGAAGTTGGTGAGAATAAACAGGTGAGAAGAAGCAGTGGAAAATGGGGAGGACATGGAGAGTTTATATAGTTAGTTCAAATTTCTATCAATATCACGCTGCACAGGTTGATCTTCTATTGGTTGCACATTCTTTATAGTGTTTGAAGAGGTACTGGTATCACCCGGAGCTCTGAGTATCTTCAATCCACATGAATTAACTCAAAGTTTTTCTTTCCTTAATTGACAATTACATGCCTATTCATCATAAGCACAATTTCACTTTATTGTATTGAAGAGGTAATTGTTTTACACGATCCAAGTATTAAAAAAATATTTGCACATCAAGAAATAAAAAAAACCACACCAACTACTAAAGGAATCCCCAGTTAATTGTAAAGCATTACTACCATATATACTGAAGTGCAAGTGAAATATTTCTGTATGGAACTATTTTCCGTATCCCATGTTTTTATAAGCTTATATGCCAACCCCTATTTCTATTTCCTTTTTGTCTTAGTGGTTAAGTTGCTTCTTTCCTTTAAATTTGATTCTACCACAGCTCTCTCGCGTTGTACGAATCCCCGTATATCACTTTGCAATATAAGGTTTCACCCTGGCAAACTGACCCACCCTATCTAATGAGGCTTCAAAGGTCAAATTCCCCCAAACACATACCAGGATGGAGAAATCTGACTGCGATAATGCAAGTGTCCTTAATTAGCTAACCTCTGATTCATGTCCAAGCAATTTTCGTATCATCCTCTTTAAGTTTTCCCTGATCATTCGGTAAGTTCGTGCTTAGTATCTGTTATATAGATTCTAATTGTAAAAACTACTTACCTCACATATATGTATTGTAACATATTCATCATTTGCTATGGATTGACTTTGCCGTATAGAACATGAACTGTAGTTATATTCAGCAGCATTAATCACATTCCATCTCCACCATGAATCCTCATTTGTATGTCGAGTTATCTGAACGTGCGGCATTGTCGTGTTTGCTAAAATAAGTGAATGGTCTAATCTGAAATTTTACGGGACATTTATTTGGAAGGATTAGGTGTCAATAGTCGCAGTCAGAATGCAAAGCTAATTCTAACGCGATAAAGCACAACATCTGGAATTAATTGGAGCGGTCTTATATCGGGGTCAAGAGCTGAAGTAAATTATAAATAGATGGACATAATAAAATAACAGGTAAGACATGTAACTCAACGTGTTAGCGCATTGGGTTGTTTTTTGTTGCAGAATTTGGTAGGAAGGCAAACGGTACATGTCGAAACCAACAATATCGAGAAGTTATTGCTAGCGTAAATTATACTGTATAGAGAATTTCGGGGGAGATAGCTTGAAAATTGATGCGAATTGGTGAAAATTGCATCAATAAGAATGTCATGTTGCTTTTATAGGAAATATATTGTACAGGGAATAACTTAACATTTGTACAAAGGAAAATAATGTCATATTAAAGTAGTAGTGCGTCGTTCCATTATATTTTGTAGATGACATTGGGGGATCATTAGGACCACAAATGAGAGGGAGCAGAAGATGCTTTATTTCTGTAACTTAGTGTTTTCCTATACTTTCTAAATATGCCCGAACAACTCTTTCAGAGATGTAAACAGTGTCATGTTAAAATAGTGGTACATGCCCTTTTCTGTTTAAGAACTTACAGGGTGGGGGATGATTAGGATGATGGTAGAAGTCTGTTTTTTAAATTTGTTTTTTCAATAGAAAAATACATTAAAGGGAAGTTGGTGGGGATAAATAGATGAGAAGAAGCAGGGGAAAATTTGTAGGATATGGAGACTTTATATAGTTAGTACAAATTTCTCTCAATATTACGCTGCACAGGTTGATCTTCTATTGGTTGCACATTCTTTGTAGTGTTTGAAGAGGTACTGGTATCACCCGGAGCTCTGAGTATCTTCAATCCACATGAATTAACTCAAAGTTTTTGTTTCCTTAATAGACAATTACATGCCTATTCATCATAAGCACAACTTCACTTTATTGTATTGAAGAGGTAATTGTTTTACGCGATTCAAGTATTAAAAAAATATTTGCACATCAAGAAATACAAAAAACCACACCAACTACTAAAGGAATCCCAAGTAAATTATTAAGCATTACTACGATATACACTGAATCGCAAGTGAAATAATTCAGTATTGAGTTATTTTCCGTATCCCATGTTTTTATAAGCTTATATGCAAACCCCTATTTATTTTTCCTTTTTGTCTTAGCGGTTAAGTTGGTTCTTTCCTTTAAATTTGATTCTACCACAGCTCTCTCGCTTTGTACAAATCCCCGTATATCACCTTGCAATATAAGGTTTTACCCTGGCAAACTAACCCACCCTATCTAATGAGGCTTCAAAGGTCAAATTTCCCGAAACACATACCAGGATAGAGAAATCTGACAAGGATAATCCAAGTGTCCTTAATTAGCTAACCTCTGAATCATGTCCAAGCAATTTTAATATCATCTTCATTAAGTATTCCCTGATCGTTCGGTAGGTTAGTACTTAGTATCTGTTATATAGATTCTAATTGTATAAACTACTTACTTCCCATATATGTATTGTAACGTATTCATCATTTGCTGTGGATTGGCTTTGCCGTATAGAACATGAACTGTAGTTTTATTGAGCAACATTAATCATATTCCATCTCTACCATGAATCCTCATTTGTATGTCGAGTTATCTGAACGTGCGACATTGTCGTGTTTGCTAAAATAAGTGAATGGTCTAATTTGACATTTTACAGGACATTTATTTGGAGGGATTAGGTGTCAATAGTCGGAGTCAGAATGCAAAACTAATTCTAACGCGATGAAGCACAACATCTGGAATTAATTGGAGCGGTCTTATATCGTGGACAAGAGCTGAAGTAAATTATACATAGATGGACATAATAAAATTAGAGGCAAGACATGTAACTCTACGTGTTAGCGCATTGGGTTGTTTTTAGTTGCAAAATTTGGTAGGAAGGCAAACGGTAGATGTCGAAACCAACAATATCGAGAAGTTACTGCTAGGGTAAATTATACTGTATAGAGAATTTCGGGAGAGATAGCTTGAAAATTGATGGGCATTGGTGAAAATTGCATCATTAAGAATGTCCTGTTGCTTTTATAGGAAATATATAGTACTGGGAATAACTTAACATTTGTACAAAGGAAAATAATGTCATATTAAAGTAGTGGTGCGTCGTTCCTTTTTATTTTGAAGATGACAATGTGGTATCCTCAGGACCACAAATGAAAGGGAGCAGAAAATGCTTTATTTCTGTAACTTAGCATTTTTCTATACTTTCTAAATATGCCCGGACAACTCTTTCACAGATATAAACAGTTTCATGTTAAAATAGTGGTGCATGCCCTTTTTTGTTTAAGAACTTACAGGGTGGGGGATGATTAGGATGATGGTAGAAGTCTGTATTTTAAATTTGTTTTTTCCGTAGAAAAATACATTAAAGGGAAGTTGGTGGGAATAAATAGGTGAGAAAAAGCAGGGGAAAATGGGGAGGACATGGAGAGTTTATATAGTTAGTTCAAATTTCTATCAATATTACGCTACACAGGTTGATCTTCTATTGGTTGCACATTCTTTGTAGTGTTTGAAGAGGTACTGGTATCACCCAGAGCTCTGAGTATCTTCAATCCACATGAATTAACTCAAAGTTTTGGTTTCCTTAATAGACAATTACATGCCTATTCATCATAAGCACAACTTCACTTTATTGTATTGAAGAGGTAATTGTTTTACGCGATTCAAGTATTAAAAATATATTTGCACATCAAGAAATACAAAAGAACCACACCCACTACTAAAGGAATCCCCAGTAAATTGTTAAGCATTACTACTATATACACTGAAGTGCAAGTGAAATAATTCAGTATTGAACAATTTTCCGTATCCCATGTTTTTATAAGCTTATATGCCAACCCTATTTCTTTTTCCTTTTTGTCTTAGCGATTAAGTTGGTTCTTTCCTTTAAATTTGATTCTACCACAGCTCTCTCGCATTGTACGAATCCCCGTATATCACATTGCAATATAATGTTTTACCCTGGCAAACTGACCCACTCTATCTAATGAGGCTTCAAAGGTCAAATTTCCCGAAACACATACCAGGATAGAGAAATCTGACAGCGATAATCCAAGTGTCCTGAATTAGCTAACCTCTGATTCATGTCCAAGCAATTTTAATATCATCCTCTTTAAGTTCTCCCTGATCATTCGGTAGGTTAGTGCTTAGTATCTGTTAAATAGATTCTAATTGTATAAACTACTTACCTCTCATATATGTATTGTAAGCTATTCTTCATTTGCTGTGGATTGGCTTTGCCGTATAGAACATGAACTGTAGTTATATTCAGCAGCATTAATCACATTCCATCTCCACCATGAATCCTCATTTGTATGTCGAGTTATCTGAACGTGCGGCATTATCGTGTTTGGTAAAATAAGTGAATGGTCTAATTTGAAATTTTAGGGGATATTTATTTTTAGGGATAAGGTGTCAATAGTCGGAGTCATAATGCAAAGCTAATTCCAACGCGATGAAGCACAACATATGGAATTAATTGGAGCGGTCTTATATCGTGGTCAAGAGCTGAAGTAAATTATACATAGATGGACATAATAAAATAACAGGTAAGACATGTAACTCTACGTGTTAGCGCATTGGGTTGTTTTTAGTTGCAGAATTTGGTAGGAAGGCAAACGGTAGATGTCGAAAGCAACAATATCGAGAAGTTATTGGTAGGGTAAATTATACTGTATAGAGAATTTCGGGAGAGATAGCTTGAAAATTGATGGGCATTAGTGAAAATTGCATCAGTAAGAATGTCATGTTGCTTTTATAGGAAATATATTGTACTGGGAATAACTTAACATTTGTACAAAGAAAAAAAATGTCATGTTAAAGTAGTGGTGCATTGTTACATTTTATTTAGGAGATGACAATGGGGGATCATTAGGACCACAAATGAGAGGGAGCAGAAGATGCTTTACATCTGTAACTTAGCATTTTCCTATACTTTCTAAATATACCCGGACAACTCTTTCACAGATGTAAACAGTGTCATGTTAAAATAGTGGTGCATGCCCTTTTTTGTTTAAGAACTTACAGGGTGGGGGATGATGGTAGAAGTCTGTTTTTTAAATTTGTTTTTGCATTAGAAAAATACATTAAAGGGAAGTTGGTGCGAATAAATAGGTGAGAAGAAGCAGGGGAAAAAGGGGAGGACATGGAGAGTTTATATAGTTAGTTTAAATTTCTATCAATATTACGCTGCACAGGTTGATCTTCTATTGGTTGCACATTCTTTGTAGTATTTGAAGAGTTACTGGTATCACCCGGAGCTCTGAGTATCTTCAATCCACATGAATTAACTCAAAGTTTTTGTTTCCTTAATAGACAATTACATGCCTATTCATCATAAGCACAACTTCATTTTATTGTATTGAAGAGGTAATTGTTTTACGCGATTCAAGTATCAAAAAAATATTTGCACATCAAGAAATAACAAAAACCACACCAACTACTAAAGGAATCCCCAGTAAATTGTTAAGCATTACTACTATATACACTGAAGTGCAAGTGAAATAACTCAGTATTGAACTATTTTCCGTATCCCATGTTTTTATAAGCTTATATTCCAACCCTATTTGTTTTTCCTTTTTGTCTTAGCGGTTAAGTTGGTTCTTTCCTTTAAATTTGATTCTACCACAGCTCTCTCGCGTTGTACGAATCCCCGTATATCACCTTGCAATATAATGTTTTACCCTGGCAAACTGACCCACCCTATCTAATGAGGCTTCAAAGGTCAAATTCCTCCAAACACATACCAGGATAGAGAAATCTGACAGCGATAATCCAAGTTTCCTTAATTTGCTAACCTCTAATTCATGTCCAAGCAATTTTAATATCATCCTCTTGAAGTTTTCCCTGATCATTCGGTAGGTTAGTGCTTAGTATCTATTATATAGATTCTAATTGTATAAACTACTTACCTCCCATATATGTATTGTAACCTATTCTTCATTTGTTGTGGATTGGCTTTGCCGTATAAAACCTGAACTGTAGTTATATTCAGCAGCATTAATCACATTCCATCTCCACCATGAATCCTCATTTGTATGTCGAGTTATCTGAACGTGCGGCATTGTCAGGTTTGCTAAAATAAGTGAATGGTCTAATTTGAAATTTTACGGGACATTTATTTGGAGGGATTAGGTGTTAATAGTCGGAGTCAGAAAGCAAAGCTAATTCTAACTCGAAGAAGCACAACATATGAAATTAATTGGAGCGGTCTTATATCGTGGTCAAGAGCTGAAGTAAATTATACATAGATGGACATAATAAAATAACAGGTAAGTCATGTAACTCTACGTGTTAGCGCATTGGGTTGTTTTTAGTTGAAGAATTTGGTAGGAAGGCAAACGGTAGATGTCGAAAGCAACAATATCGAGAAGTTATTGGTAGGGTAAATTATACTGTATAGAGAATTTCGGGAGAGATAGCTTGAAAATTGATGGGCATTGGCGAAAATTGCATCAGTAAGAATGTCATGTTGCTTTTATAGGAAATATATTGTACTGGGAATAACTTAACATTTGTACAAAGGAAAATAATGTCATATTAAATTAGTGGTTCGTCGTTCCTTTTTATTTTTGAGATGACAATGGGGGATCTTTAGGACCACAAATGAGAGGGAGCAGAAGATGCTTTATTTCTGTAACTTAGCAATTTCCTATACTTTCTAAATATACCCGGACAACTCTTTCACAGATGTAAACAGTGTCATGTTAAGATAGTGGTGCATGCCCTTTTTTGTTTAAGAACTTACAGGGTGGGGGATGATGGTAGAAGTCTGTTTTTTAAATTTGTTTTTTCAGTAGAAAAATACATTAAAGGGAAGTTGGTGCGAATAAATAGGTGAGAAGAAGCAGGGGAAAATGGGGAGGACATGGAGAGTTTATATAGTTGGTTCAAATTTCTATCAATATCACGCTGCACAGGTAGATCTTCTATTGGTTGCACATTCTTTGTGGTGTTTGAAGAGGTACCGGTATCACCCTGAGCTCTGAGTATCTTCAATCCACATGAATTAACTCAAAGTTTTTGTTTTCTTATTAGACAATTACATGCCTATTCATCATAAGCACAACTTCACTTTATTGTATTGAAGAGGTAATTGTTTTACGCGATTCAAGTATTAAAAAATATTTGCACATCAAGAAATTAAAAAAACCACACCAACTACTAAATGAATCCCCAATAAATTGTTAAGCATTACTACTATATACACTGAATCGCAAGTGAAATAATTCAGTATTGAACTATTTTCCGTATCCCATGTTTTTATAAGCTTATATGCCAACCCCTATTTCTTTTTCCTTTTTGTCTTAGCGGTTAAGTTGGTTCTTTCCTTTAAATTTGATTCTACCACATCTCTCTCGCGTTGTTCAAATCCCCGTATATCACTTGCAATATAAGGTTTTACCCTGGCAAACTGACCCACCCTATCTAATGAGGCTTCAAAGGTCAAATTCTCCCAAACACATACCAGGATAGAGAAATCTGACAGCGATAGTCCTAGTTTCCTTAATTAGCTAACCTCTGACTCATGTCCAAGCAATTTTAATATCATCTTCTTTAAGTTTTACCTGATCATTCGGTAGGTTAGTGCTTAGTATATGTTATATAGATTCTAATTGTATAATCTACTTACCTCCCATATATGTATTGTAACATATTCATCATTTGCTGTGGATTGGCTTTGCCGTATAGAACATGAACTGTAGTTATATTCAGCAGCATTAATCACATTCCATCTCCACCATGAATCCTCATTTGTATGTCGAGTTATCTGAACGTGCGGCATTGTCGTGTTTGCTAAAATAAGTGAATGGTCTAATTTGAAATTTTACGGGACATTTATTTGGAGGGATTAGGTGTCAATAGTCGGAGTCAGAATGCAAAGCTAACTCTAACGCGATGAAGCACAACATCTGGAATTAATTGGAGCAGTCTTATATCGTGGTCAAGAGCTGAAGTAAATTATACACAGATGGACACAATAAAATAACAGGTAAGACATGTAACTCTACGTGTTAGCGCATTGGGTTGTTTTTAGTTGAAGAATTTGGTAGGAAGGCAAACGGTAGATGTCGAAAGCAACAATATCGAGAAGTTATTGGTAGGGTAAATTATACTGTATAGAGAATTTCGGGAGAGATAGCTTGAAAATTGATGGGCATTGGTGAAAATTGCATCAGTAAGAATGTCGTGTTGCTTTTATAGGAAATATATTGTACAGGGAATAACTTAACATTTGTACGAAGGAAAATAATGTCATATTAAAGTAGTGGTTCGTCGTTCCTTTTTATTTTGGAGATGACAATGGGGGATCTTTAGGACCACAAATGAGAGGGAGCAGAAGACGCTTTATTTCTGTAACTTAGCTTTCTCCTATACTTTCTAAATATGCCCAGACAACTCTTTCACAGATGTAAATAGTGTCATGTTAAAATAGTGGTGCATGCCCTTTTTTGTTTAAGAACTTACAGGGTGGGGGATGATTAGGATGATGGTAGAAGTCTGTTTTTTAAATTTGTTTTTTCAGTAGAAAAATACATTAAAGGGAAGTTGGTGGGAATAAATAGGTAAGAAGAAGCAGGGGAAAATGGGGAGGACATGGAGAGTTTATATAGTTAGTTCAAATTTCTGGAAGCAATTGGATAGTGGGTAGGAATTTGCAATGGCTTTTGGCAGAGATTTAAAAGCAGGGGAGGAGAGTGTGGACCGAATTTGTGGCAGCCTGTTGGACAAAAGATAAAAGAACGAACTTTGTAAAATTTGTATTCGATGCAAAATGCAATTAATCCTAATAAGATGAAATAGGTAAAAAAAAACCCATTAGAATAAAAATAGTCATTAAAACAGTACCTCGCAGGTCACATAAATTAATCACCAAAGAGGATCTACAAATGGATGAATTTCAAGAGCGCGCATCATTGAATCATAAACTTCACTAAAGAAACACCAAATTTCATTAAAGAAATACCAAACATGTAGTTATTATTTCTTGACAACAACGCCACTAACTATCCTAAGGAGGAAGTGATAGAAAGTCATGGCGTGCGAATAAGATCCTAAGGCTTAAGTGATGGAAAATCATGGTGTGCGAACCGACAATGATATAGCCTAACAATCAATTGAAATTGTGGCTGCCTGGTTCACAAATTTAAAGATAGAGAGTGAGAGCCGTGAGAGACCGTGTATTGTATTTGTGGCTGTGGTTGCTATTGTGTTGGGAATCTTCTATGCATGTTAGCTTCAACATCAAGCAATCGCTTGAAATGTTATGAAAAGAGTTGATGCAATGGTCTCTTTTTATGAAAAGTTATGTGTTATTGCGATGTCTGAATAGTAATTATTGAATTGTTAAGTATAAAGCGACATTGTTGGGAAGATGGTGGGGAAGAAGATGAGTGAGGAGCATACCTGATTAGCTGCGTATGTTGGAGCGTTGAGCAGCGCTTCGAAGTCAGCAGTGGCATACTCCGGGCTGCGGGTGTGAATGTTTTTAGTAGAAGGAAGGAAGGGCGTGTAATATGGTGGGTAGGAAGAGGGAGATGAAGCGTGAAAAGGAAGTAGTTGGGGAAGAAGAATAGGTGGTTGGTTTATTTATGGTGGCGGCGGTTGGTATGAGGCACGGCGTTTGTGAAGAGCTATTATGTGTTGAAGATCTGAAGCGAAGTGACGCTTGAGTGTGGCTGTTATTGTGTGAGGGGAAGGGCAGTTTTGTCTTTATATAAGTTAAAAGGGATTCCTGACTTATGGGTGCGCCATGTCACCGGGTTGAGGGTTTTCTTTTTATATATATATGATTTGTGATCGTGTATGATACTTTTGTCACAAATTTAAATAATTTTGATAGTTTTCACAATTTATGTAATTTTTATGTTTGTGTGGAAAAAATAATAATATAATTTTAATATTCAAATTACTTGTCAAAATAAAACTTCAATTTCTTCTCATATGATTTCATATTATGATTTCAAATCATTATTTCATCTACCTGGCCAGAGGGGGGTTTATGAAAAAGTTCAAACAAAATAACCAAAAACTATAAATTTTCAACAATTAAAAAATATTTTAAAATTTATTTTACAATAAAAGCATATTGAAGTTTAGGTTATAAAACACTTACTTAATTTATGAAAATATTTAAAGAACAAAGTGAAATGCAATTGCATGTTGTAATGTAATATACAAATGTACCTCCAAAATGATTTGTAGTAGACTAAAATATGTTGTAAGTCATCTAGTAGCTGAGAATCAAGTTGTTTCTGTGCACGGAAGATCAATGGTGCATAATATCTTGATATATCATGACATGATAAAACATTATAACAGAAAGACTACTCTTAAATGCTTGATGAAGATAGACCGCATATGACATGGTGCGCTGGGAATTTTTGGAGGAAGCTCTAAGAGGATTTGGATTTTCAGAAAGACATTAAATGGATAATGGTATGTATATCAACACCAAACCTTACTTTTAAGATTAATGGAGAAGGCTATGGTTACTTCGATGGAAAGAGAGGATTGAGACAAGGAGAACTTGTCTCCCCTCTACTCTTTGTACTAATTATGGAAAACCTCTCAAGGCTGCTCAAGAGCATGATCTATCTACCAGATTTCAAATTTCACCCTATGTGTAAAGCTTTAGGCTGAACCACCTTGTCTTCACAGATGATCTAATGATCTTCTGTAAAGGAGATCTCAAATCTGCTACCAGAGTCATGGAAGCATTAGTTCACTTTAGTGCTATTATTGGACTTGTGGTCAACATGAAAAAGTCCAGGGATGAATAAACAAGTGAAGGATCTTTTCCCATTAGATATTTGGGACTCCCACTCACATCTAAAAGGTGGGGTAAACTTGAATGTTACCAACTAGTTGATAAGATAACAAACATGATATAAAATGTCTATGCAAAACAACGCTCTTATGCAGGGAGGCTCCAAGTGGTTCTGGCTATCTTGTTTTCAATTCATAATTTTTGGGGATCAGTGTTTATTCTTTCTCAAAGTGTTGTGAAGGAGGTGGATAGGAAATGTAGAGACTACTTGTGGGGTGGAACTAAGAAAAAAAGGGAAGTACCATTGGTATCCTAGGAGAAGATATGCTTCCTAAAGAGACGAGGTGGTTGAATATTGAAGGATGTGGGAATTGGAATGTGGTTTATGTAGGCAAGCTTATATGGCAGCTAGCTGTGAATAAGGAATCATTATGGGTGAATGGGATATACATCAAAGCAGTGACATTTTGGAACCATAGCGCACCATTATATATCAGTTGGTACCAGAGGAAAATAAACTCTTTGAAGAACAAAATGCTACACTGGTACACACAAGGACAATTCAACCTTACTGCTAATGGGAACTATTCTATCACAAGTGGTTAGACTGAGCAGACAGGTAACCAAGCCAAGATGGAGGTAGCAGAGTTAGTTTGGAATTCAGTGTCACTGTCAAGACAAAGGTTCATTATGTGGTTAGCAATACAAAATAGATTGCTTACAAAGGAGAGACTGTTGAATATGAGCATACAAGCAGAAAACAGTACATGATGAATGTGTCAAGACTAATCCAATTTATTTGGAGTGTATTTTATTAAATTAATCTTATTAATATATTTTGAAAATTTAAACTTAGATGCATGTCATTACTTTATAAAGTAATTTAATGATTAAAAAATAGCATTAAATAAAAATAATAAACTTGTTTTGATTTTGTTAAAATAAATTAATTAATTAATAAAATGAATTTTTTTTGTAAATGAACATCTTCTTCAACTATATAACATAGGTGGACTATATAGTTTGAGAGGGTCCCAAAAAACTACAGGAATATTGGGACACAAAATAGTCCCTTATAAAGCACTAATAGTCTCTCATGTTAGCAATATATATTGGTGCATTTTGGTCCTCCCTCAAATTTTTGCCTATTTTTAACGTTGATTTGTCCACAATGGAATGCTCAATTGTCTTTTTATATATCTACTTGAAAGATTAACTCCATATAGAAAAGGTGAGAAGAACATCTTGACATATGACGTTGCGAGAAAAGAAAATATTGTACTACTGGAATCGACGTAATTAATCTCTCGATTTTAGCTACAATAATATTTCTACTAAACAAGATAAGATGTTCTTATTCTTACCTTCTCCCAAATGGAGTTACTATTTATATTAAATATATAAAAAGACGATTAAACATTTCATATATAAATTGTGGATAAATCAATATTAATAAATAGGCAAAAATTTGCAAACATGTGAGACTATTAGTGCTCCATGTGAAAACTCAAGGATGACTTTGAGTCTTAACTCAAAGATAAGAGACTATTTTGGGTCTTTTCTCAAATGAAATAGTTAACAACATTGAGGCTCTTTTAATGAGTTAAAAAATTAGGTTGTACTATCCTTTATACATCATATATACAAAAGACATCAACACATACAAATAGTAAATACCAAAAATACCCTTTAAGTAGTTGGTTGAATTTAGAATTTTAAGGCCATCAAAATAGAAGTACATTTTTAAAAGCATAAATATACAGACACAATAATGCTAACACTAAAAGAAACCCCTAAAATACTCCCTAACCCAAGGTAAACAAGCAACTCAACTCTCCTCTCTATATAGGTAGTAAAGTAAAGCAAAATAAAGTAAAATAAAGTAAAAGTAAAAGTAAAGTAATGTATGCAAAGTATCTAATATGATTTATTTATTTTATTAGGCATAACAAACATTTGAGATGAGATATAAGACTTACAATATGCCCAACACTTTGAAGTAGAATTCAAGACTGGCTTTAGAATCCTCTATTGAAGAGAATGAGTTTCCCATAAGACATATATATAATAGGGGTTCAATCCAAGCAAGAACTTGAGGAAAATGAAAGAGGAGCCAAATCTTATATTTATAGATTGGTAATTCACCTCCAGGAGGTGTAATATATGAGTAATAATATATATTTTCGTTTTACAAGTTTTTCTTTTTCTAGAAAAAGATTTCAGGCTAACGTTGGTGTTTTCAGAATTTGAGGCTCAGTTTAGAAAATTCCAACCTTCTATCTATATCTTGATGAAGGACTTTGAACCATCTTTAAATATCTACCTTGTATTCGTGGACTCATTAACACCAATAGGAAAACCAAATTAGAATAAAACAGATCGATGGTGTATCTAGATTTTGCTTAAAATGCAAATTTGAGCCACGTAATTAAGTAGAAAGCTAGAATCATATATACAGTTTCTATCTATGTTGCTCGGACTATTCAAAAATGTCATTAAGTGTGTGTCAGATACTTCAAAAGTAGTGCATTTCCGAAGGATCAGACACGGATGAGGCCAGAACATCATATGTAAAACGAATTGTGACAACTCCAGTAAGATGTTCTATTCATTCCAGCTTAACAACAAAACTAATTACAGACAAGAGGGAGCTGCTTGGATGGTAAGCAGTAAGCACCCCTCACTTCCAACTCTAAGACTGTGAGTTCGAGCCATCTAACAGACCAAGATCCCAAATTAACTTCAAGTTGTTTTTCAGCATTTCAAACACCAGATCTTAGTCCATTGTTTGCTTCTGCATTTTTTATAAGAGAATGAAATTCAAATCAAATCAAAATAAGTCGATGCTTATGCTAAAAATACTATGCTATGGTTTCAACCAACACCAACCAACGTTGATGTATCATGGAGAGAAATCCAAAATTGGAAAACATAAAATAAAATGAGAAACGTAATTGCTTGTCATCAGGAAAAGAGAACCTACACGTAACTCTGATACAATTCCAGGCATTTTCAGGAAAATCTCCCGTGTAACCTCACCAGTTGAAGATTTGAATTTAGATCGATTTGCATGTCAAAACTTAAACCTAATTGATGAATTCATATATGATTTTGCAGTTGTGTGACCAATAGCATTAACAACATATCGGCCCCCTGAAGAATGCCGCTCTTGTCTAAAGGCCATCTTATACCACCCGGTACTTCTAAGTCCAAAATAGCAGAACCAATAAGATCCTTAATTTCATAATCCTCCTAATCCTGAAAAATGTGAAGAACTATCTAAAGCACAGCACTCATAGAAAGACGTAATACTACTGTAAACACCCAAATAAGAGAATTACATACGACAGTTGTGAGAAGCTTGAAATCAAGAGCTCAATCCTTATATATATAGGATCAAAAAGAGCTTTAGATATAAAATATTCATCAACATCTTGAGACTATAACCAACATCTCTGGATTTGAATGGAGTAAATAACTTACAGATAAAGCCATCTTGATTTTCTTGGTATATACAAACAATCTTAGATCTGAGATCTGCAACCATGTGGCGTACTCGGTTCAACTCAATCTTAAAAAAAAAGGAGATAGGTATAAATATGTTAATGACAGTTACACGAAATTGAAGGCATAAAAGGTTTAGAGTACTAACCTTATAGAGCTGAATCTTATTATGATCTTTTGCCACAGTACATTTGCAGGAAACAATTGATTCAGTCCTCAACTTATCGGAAAGCTACAAAACACACGGATAAAGAAAGAATGAGTAATTTCCCTAGATAGTCGCCAATGTTTGGGAAATTACCTAGTAATATCACTTATGTTTGTTTTAGGACTACAATATCACTCAACTTTACCTATTTTTCTCAAAATATACTTGACACAAAAAAAACTTTATCTCTCTCCTAATGGGATACCATGTCACATTTTTTAAATTTATTAATAATATTTTTTTTAATTCTTTAAGTTATATCTTTTACTTTTAAATTCATATTCTTTAGTTGTAGCTTTATTATTTTGGATGTCGGTAATATCTTAAGCTTGTAGCTACTTTGAGTATAAAATCAATGATCGATGACGAAAAATACTTTAATTATGGACATCTTAATGAACCTCTTCACATTAAATTTGCGCAAACAAAAAGTAACTTACAACTTAAAATATCTAAAATCATATTAAAATTTAATTAACTTTCTAAATTCTATCGATATCACATAAATTAAAATAATAGATATTGGGCTCGTGCTAGCATAGACATGTGTGTCTAGTTTTAAGCATACATGTAAGTTTTAAATTTTACTTCTTTAAAGTAGAGAGTTCTAAATCAATATTTTATATATATTTTAATAATTTTAAAATCATAAATATAACTAAATTCTGTGTAACCGAAGGTTAGCTCTGCTCTATGGTTTTATCTTTACGATTATATATGCAACAATTAATTTCAAAAATAAAATTGAATTTCGTACTTAACTTAATGAAGGGTGAAAAGTTAAGTATGCAAGTGAAACACAAATTTCGTATTTTAACTCTCTATTATTTTCTTTATCTATCTAAATTGTTATTCCCTTTGTATTAAAATAAACCTCGATTTATAATGGTGGTTACATGTTTGAAATAAATAGACACACAACAGGGGCACAAACACTACATACAAGTAGGGGCACAAACACTACATACAAGCAGGGGCACAAACACTTCAATTCCTAATGTAGGCATTCCACAACTAAACTACTTAGTATTAGGAGCCTACATACATTTAAAGAATTAAAAAAGATATTATTAATAAATTTAAAAAAATGTGACATGGCATCCCATTAGGAGAGAGATAATGTTTTTTTGTGTCAAGTATATTTTGAGGAAAATAGGTAAAGTTGGGTGATATTGTAATCCTAAAACAAACATAAGTGATATTACTAGGTAATTTCCCAAACATGGGTGACTATCTAGGGAAATTACTCAGAAAGAATACAGTAGGATGAAGACATTTTTTAGAAGCTTGAAAGTAGCATATACCTTAACATAGTATAGTTCTTTCCCTTGCACATATTCTTGTCCGAGATTCTCCACTACTCGATTTTCTACATAATCCATATATGAAGGAGGAACATCCGTATGGAAAGATCCTTTCATTTTTCTCAAAGTAGTTTCAGTCAATGAGTTAAGTTTTAGGCTATCTTTACCGATTGAAGAACTCCTGCATCACAAAGAACATGACAAGTATTTTGAAACACATATTTGTATATGAATAACCTAACAAAATAAGGCTTCAAACACAACAAAATAAGCAGCATGATATATGAAGATCGGCTGACCCATAAAAGAGAATTTTTCCAAAACGAGCAACTACAGACGGCTTTACTTGTGCCATAACAGCTTTCTCCATCTCACGCTTCATATGTTGAAATGACAAAAGCAAATCCTTCTTCACATTTGCAGCAATCAAAAGCCATGGTGTTTGTATAAGCTCATTCTTTATTCCTTCACGGCAACCAGGAAAAGTATAGATATATAGCTTAATGAGCGTCACTAAAGCAGAGGCGAACCATGATTTGAAGATGACAGATGCACCACCAACGTCAGCTAATGCACGCTAGTGTATGATAATTTTATTAAAAATAAAAATATAAAACTATTAAACTAACATATAAATATAAATTAGATGACTCTACTAGATAAAAATTGCTTTTGTAGAGTGTGGTTTTGAACTTCAGTTTGCACAGAGGTCATAACTTCGAAACTAGCCATTCCTAGTAAATGGGATTCAAGCCTAGTCCCCTCACATCAGAGGTGTGCAACATTTAAACCAGTGTACCAAAATAGTTTTAGTCTCTTTTGGTGCCTAATAAAATGTATGTATCTATGTATATATATATCTACAACATATATATAGTACCTTGACGAGTTGAAACCAAAGAGAGAGGCTATAGGCCTGCTTTTGTGTCAAAAGACTCTGGTGAACGAGGTTGGAAACTAACAAGAGATGAAATTCTCAACTCATTAGCCAAGCCAACAGAGAACCATTTTAAGATAGTATGATCAGTATAACCAACATTCCTAGTGCGGAATTTGTTTAAATCAGATCTCATGAGAGACTCCGGTGCCAGAGTTGGATTCAACGACGGGGAGCCTTTTGTTTGCCTCTTGTGCGGCGGAATGTAAGACATTATATTTGATCAGTTGCTTTGCAATTTTGGTGAAAATTGAGTTGCTCTGTTTTATGATCATGGAACATTATATTAATGAGCATTAACATCTCGTTGATGACCTTTGACCTTCTACTAATTACACTTCTACAATGTTCATTGAATTACGAGTACTAAATTTGATTTCATTTAACATCCAACATAATGGTGTATAAAATGTAATTCTATCGTCCAGTTCAAATGATTTTCGATATTCTTGTAGGCTGCATGGAATATGTGTTAGGTATTTGTCATGAGTTTCTTATCATAAATGAGTTTTTCTTTTCTTAAAAGGAAAACATAAAGTTTCCATATTTGGCTAGTTTTTTTCTTGTAGGAAAACGTTTAAGACTCTATGAATAACAACATTCACTATGTAGTCCTACAGCTAGAGAGTATTGTGTAGAGGGAGAAACAGTTAGACACAAGTGTTATGTTAGTTCTTGTGTGAACCTCTTTGTATTTCGAGTGAATTGTGTGAGGTTATTCTTCTTTACATTTTGTATTCTCTTTTGCATAGTGGATTGTTCATCTTCTTCCTGGATGCAGGTTGGTTGACTGAACCTCGTTAAATTTTTGTGTCTTTTGGTATATTTCTCATTTGTATTCTTACTTATGGTATTTTGAGTTTTGCTTTGTTAGCTTCATCATGATACCTAATTATTTCAGTCCTAACAATATGATCCCAAGATCCGAATCCAACCCCAGCTCAAGACCCGACCTAAGAAAAAATTAGAAAATATTCCTTCATAGCAAACACACCCTAATTGTTTACTACTCATAATACTTGCCTATTGCAAATTTCTTGAGATTTTTTCCTTTTTTGGGTAAACAACACAAATCTCACTAGTTTAGGAGTTAATTAGCTTCTTTCCCATGAGTTTTCAATATTACCAAGTCAACCATAATTCGCACTTCAAATACACGTATCTAACGTGTATAGATACATGTATCTCGAATACATGTTAATCAGATACATATAAATAACTGTATCTAAATAAGGAATGTAATTGATACATGTATCTCGAATACATGCTAATTAATCAAAATACATATAATTAAGTGTATTTAAATAAGGAATGTAACTGAGAACATAAGTTAAGGAGTATAACATCTTTGGAGTATCTATGGCTCCTAAAAAATATTTAAAAGTTTGAATTTTTTTGAGTATCCGATCTGTTCATTATCTGTATCTAAGTTATTCTTTTATGTATCTTATGTTTCTTCTATGTATCTGATATTATACTTAATGATTAGTTGTATTTGATGCTTTTCTATGTATCTGATATCCAGCCAAAAAAAAAAGTCTAATTTCAGCGACTATGAAATGACTCCCTTATTTGACTTCCTCGATGTTGGTGTGCCTTAGTCTTCTCCTATATGGGAGTTGTTTAGTCAGGGGTAGCGTTAATGTGTGTGATGAGGTCATAGTTGGTAATGAAATCAATTGTGTTAGTTGTTATGGTTGAATTTTTGTATATTTATGAATTAATCATAGTTGTGATTATTAATGAGTACATGGGTTAATCCCAAAATCAAGTCGTAATAACTTTTTGATAGATATCCTCACCTTTCCTCCGGTCTTACTTGTGGTCTTACTGGCTTCTCTGCTGGTATGAGTTATGACCATTGAAATGTTAGTGATTTGGGGTGAAGAGAGATGACTAATTTGGGGTGAAGACCTAAATTATGGAGATAATTAGGTGAGTAGATAATTGAGGACTCTATTTTAGGTTAATTTTAATGAGTGATTGATGTTAATGTATTTTACTCCAAATCTGGTAATTAATAAATACTAGTTTTAAAGAATGAGTTTATTTGATTGTATCTTTTAAAATATATGGTATAAAATATTAAAATGATAATATATGTAATTGTTTAAAAGTAGAGATAAAATTAGTATGTATGATAGTGATGTATGTCTAGTTAGGTAGTTTTTCCTTTCTTAAAACCTTCTTCACTTTGAAGCAAACATGAAACATCAAAACAAGTTTCAACTTTACCTTTTAAAACCTTAGTCCAACTACTCAATGGACTTTACGTTTTCAGCTCCCTATTTACACTTTAACAAATTAAATTTGTGTATTATATATGGCCCCACAAGTTGATGGATTTGTCCCATTTAAATCACCTTTACTTCTCTTCCAAAATTTATGTTAAAAAAGTGAACAATTTTATCATAGTCTATGCTACAGAGCTCAAGGAAGCAGGGTACAAAATCTAAGAATTCGATAAAAGGATCAAGAAAATTTTGGCTACCAACTGGGGTGGAACCATATGAGTTCTCCGGGTGCTCGAGCACCCATTAATCTTGTATCAATATATATATATATATATATTTGTATAGAAATTAAGAGGTATTTGTATAAAATTAACATAGAGCACTGAGTGAACAAATGGCCTGACTGATCCAATGATTCTTGGTGGGTGCTTAAGGCTCCTTCAGTGTTGTTGGGCCAGAGTTTGAATCTCACTTTTAACAGTTCTTTTTTTAAAACTATTTTTGACTCCGCCACTATTCAGAGCACCCACAATCTTAAAATTCTAGATCCGCCTATGTGATAAGTTTGAGATTTGGACTCATTTGAAGCCTTTTTAGTTCAACAAATAGCGCCTTCAATGCCTTTTATGTCCATATATGATGATTTATTGTTATTTTTAGCTATGAAGGTTCAAGGACAAGGTAAGGACAAAATCATACAAAAAGAGGCTTAAAATATGAAACAAAAATAAAAACGTGAAGTTGATGCTTACCAAAAGGCACTCAGTGACTCGCCAAGTGTGCCAGACCTCACAAAAAATAACAGTCTTCGACCAAAATGCTCAAGGCAGGTCGATGAGAAGATGGGCTAAATGGTGATTCACCGAACTTTATCGGCGAGATGAAAATTGCTCGTTGAAAATGACAAAACATTTGGGCTAAATTGAAGGCCAAAATGGTGAGTTTGGGTGATTATCAATGACTCACCGAATGTGAATAGTGATCTCCATTGAGCTCGCCAATTGTGGCTCAAATATCTGAAGCCTAAATCTATCAAGAGGCGAGAAGATGATCAAGTCGGGGACTGATCAAATGAGTCAGCGAGCTCCAATAACATCGTCAACGGAGTCATTTAATGAAATTTTGTCTAAGATTTAGAGAAAATATAAATATCCGAAAAGAGAGAAAAATACATTTTTTGTCATACATTTTTTTATCCAAGACTTTCTGAAATTAGGGTATAATAGAACATTCTATTTTCTTAAGTGAGAAGTAAGCTTGTAACACATCTTTTATGTTAAATTCGGAAGTGGGTCTTGTTGCTGATGTTAAGTTTTGATGATTTAACAAACTTCATGATCTAACAAGGGACCAGGTCCTGGATAGACTCAGTTTTCTGGTATTAGGACTGATGATAGAGGGAATGTACGAAACCAACGGATGAAAGTTGAAGTGCCTGGATATTAGTTTGTCATCATCAAAAAGGGGGAAATTGTTATTTGAAGCTGATTTGAAGTTTGATGATTTAAAAAACTTCCGGATCTTACAAGGGACCTGGTCGAGGAAAGACTGTGTACATGAAAAAGACAAAAGATAGTTGTCTAAACGCTGTCAGATCTTACATGGTTGGTGCACGACTTTTTAGAATAGCAGACTCTCAGCCAATGGCTTTGCTCCAAGGGTTTGTGCCCATTTAATAATAGTCTCTTCTCCAAAGACACAGCGTAAGTTTTGGCACACAAAGCTTTGAATTCTGAAAATTCATAAGCTCACAACGAAAAGTCCATCTTCAAGAAACAACACTACACATACTCAACAAGGGACCTGATGGAGTGTTGAAGCATCTTTGTTGTATTTTGAGTTTTGTGTCTTGTGTTCTTATATTGTAAATCTATCCTAAGTTATAAAGGATAATAGATCGGTTGCTTGTCTAAGTCTATAGTTTGAGTCGTATTAGCTAGAGTTAGTTAATCGAATCATCTATGTTTTAGTGAAGCCTCTTCACACTATTTTTTTTGTTGTTCTCATGGGTAGAGTTTCCTAGGAGTGTCAACTAGGAGTGTTCACTAGAGTTAGTTGATGTGTGGATGCAGTAGAGTTGCTGCTTGTTTATGCTCTTATCCTCAAGATTGGAGTTGGTGGCTAGATTTAGTCTTGTTGGGTTCTTGAAGTTTAGATCAACTAAAGTTAGTTGGTTTAGTGGGCAATAGAGTTATTGCTTAGTTTTCCTTTGTAGTAGAATTCATACAGTAAGGGTGAAGGGATTAAGAGTTTAATACCTAGGTTGCAAGAGTTTTTCATGTGAAACTTTCCTCCGTTTTGAGTGAAATGCAGTTTGGGTTGAAATCATGTGAGTACATGTCATGCTTTTCACCTCCCTTGAGTAAGGGGGTTTCTGATGAGTCAGAGATTTGGACTCATTTAGGGGTATATTTATATAGTTTTAGTGTCCTCAAATGCTTATTTTGGGCCAATAACTGATGTAAAACCCATGATTTCTATGGCTATGGATTGAGGAACAAAGCAAGGACACTGATTTACAAAAAGGAACGAAGCAAGCGGAAAGGTTGAAGAAAATCAAGCCTGGTGATCGCCAAGTCCACTTGGCGAATCACCGAATGACTACTTGACCGCCTAAGGTTCCAGTGTGCCAAGCCCTGAAGGAAAGAACCAAGTCGGTGAGAGAAAGGAGCAGTTGGTGGATTGCCGAGTGGTTCCGCGATGCAGTGTTGGATCGCCTAAAGTTACAGACCATGAGTATGTTGAAGGCCAAGGCAGAGAGGCGATGGAAATGACCAAAGGGCGGATCATCGAGTAATTCGACGAGCCCGACTTACTTCGTCGAGTGACTCTTCGCAACACATTTTTGGCGACTATAAATACATATTTGAACATTTAGTTTGATATCAATTACTCTTTAGAACAAATTTTTATCAAGTTTTGAATTGTGAGACAAGTTTTCTCTACTTTTCCTTAGCTTTGAAGAATTGAAGTTTTTCACTTTTGAGAAATTGGAAGTGGGTCTTTGAGATTCTTCAACTTGGACCATTGTGAAGACGAAATCAATCTTACCCAGTTGATGGAAACTCAATTTGGTATCAATTTTTATCTTTTTATAATGTCTAGCCAAAACCCCAATTCTTAGTGAGTGATTATGTGATTATGGGCTGCTTTAGTTTATGGGTATTGCTAATTGTTAGTTTAAACGCTATTTAGAAGGTAGTTCTACCATTAATTGTGGTTTAATTTAAGAATTGTAGTTGCAAATGCAGTTCTACCCTTGTTTTTTTGGCTTGCTCAAGAGAGAGGTTTTAAAACTAAGATTATTGATTGATGGTCTGTGGGTATTGGGTTGTCATGGGTTCAGCTCGAGAGAGTGAATCCTAAACCCTTTTCCACACATTCAACTCGAGAGAGTGAATGGACTAAAGTGTAGGTTGTTCTTATTTTGCATGCTTGTTGATGTGCGAGAGAAATCGACTTGATTCGGGATAAAATGTTTGAGAGAGAGTTTACCTCTGCTATAGTCTAGCTTACTCACTAATAATTAGCTATTTTATAATAGTTGCAATTACCCATTTGTCTATATTATCCTATAATCGAATCACATCTCAAGAACCCATCTCATTATTGTTATTTCGTAGTGTTTGTTGTTGTTGTAGTTGATAATTTCAAACCAAAACCCCCTATTTGACATTTGTGACACCCCTTGATTTGAATGATATCTTTATTTGAAAATGTCTATTCCTATAATTGATTTGACCATGTTCACACTTTACTATTGAATCTTAAACACGTACCGCTCCTTGTGGGATTCGACCCCAACTCACTTAGTTGGGTTTTATATTGACTAGCGATCGTTGAAACTTAGAATTGACTGAAGTGTCCTTGAAACGTTAATCCAAGTGGCAACACTGCCGGGAAGTGGTGTTGGTTAGGATTCTTTTGGTTAAGTTGAATTTTGTTCATGTTGGCTCCCCTGATATCTGATGGTACTCTTAAGTGGATCGAGGTTAGAGTACCCATTGAAAAGAAGGACCTCAATGTATCAGCAAAGTTCTGGTTTGGCTTCATTAGCAGTTCCATAATGCCATCTCAGAATAAGTCTATCCTCCGACACGCAAAAGCAGGTTGCCTGGGTTGCATCATTGATGAGACGAAGCTGAATTTGGGGATGATCATTGCACAGGAGATGGCCATGAGGGCTGAGCAGCGCCAAACCTCCCACTTTTATTCGGTGTTGATCACGGAGCTGTGCAGATGTCACGACCCGAGAGTACCCCCTAGTCGTAACATGGCGTATTCGACTCCGAAGGGGTCTTATACGAGCCACATAGTAATTCATTGCATTCAATAATGAAAATAGTGCGGAATGAAAAACTTATTTACATCCACACATTTAAACTTCATTAAAACAACTT
>JAJOOH010015351.1:0-48222 GCA_029582605.1 Solanum gracilifrons | reverse complement strand
TTTTTTGAAATAGGTAACTTTGTATTCACACAAAAGAACTCATCAAAATCGATGAGGTGGGATTTACAAACCCCCAGGGGGTGCCATCATACTCAAAACTAAAAAGACAACTAAATTTACAATTGGCTTTTAAACTCCACAAGGCTATCTACTTCCCCACTAAGTTTTGCTTACACCAAAAATAAAAAAGACTAAGACATCTCATCTTGATCTCCTGTGGGCTGCTAACCTTTCCTTCATAACATCTCCCATTCCTTTCCTTCCATAGTGTCCACCATATGCAAGCAGGGATATTTTTCCACCAGTCTTCTTTTGATCCTCTCTTTCCGATTCCTTGCCAGTGTGTTAGGACCTCAAAAGTGGTTCTGGGCATTGTCCAGTTAACCCCAAGTATACAAACGAACATGTTCCACAGATCTGTAGCTATCTTGCAATGCAGAAACAAATGACCATTTACTTCAGTCTTCTGTCCGTACATGTAGCATTTTGAACAGATCTGTGTACCTCTTCTTTGTAGCACTTCATGGGTGAGACAAGCTCTGCTAATTACCAACCATGTGAAGCATGCAACTTTTAAAGGAACCTTAATTTTCCAGATTAATTTCCAGGGCCAAACTGTTGTCAAGAAATGATTGGTATTCCTTTCCCAATAACATGACTTAACTGTAAAAACCCCTCTGCTATGCAGTTTCCAAACTGGTTTGTCAGGCTCTGTGACAGTGCCTGGAAACAAGTTTAAAGCATGCAGTAGGTCTGCTACTCTTCCAGGGATAATATGGGTTGACTTTGATTAGATGTTAATGAATGGGGAGGCTGTGACCACACTAAAAATTCATTAGCAAAACTGTGTTGCAATTTTCACACATCTCATACACTCTGAAAATCCTAAAACTATCATTGTCGTTAGTGCGTTGGAGTTTTGCATGTTTGTTCCTTATGGTCTTTAGAATATTTAACACCTTGACAATTGATGAGATCAGATGAAATTCTTTTCCAGCTGGTGCATTTTGAAGTTTCTTTTTAGCTGGTGCATTACCTTGGCAATCAATCATAGTTTGTACATTCTGTCGTAATTCTAAATGTTTATCTCAGAGAAAATGCTTCTTTTTGTTAAACTTACTCGTCTCACCCAGAGAAGTACAAAAAAGCAGATCGTTACCTTCTTTTGTGCTATGTATACTTTTGTGGCACAGTTTTCTGACAAATAATTGTATGTCTTTACATTTTCTTTCTTCTTGTTTTTTGATATTCTGAACTCTTTTTGTTCTAGTTTTAATTCTTCAATTGTCTGTGGCAGATGATGGAAGAAATATTCCTCCATCTTTCAGGGTCAAATTCAGCTCTTCCAGCCATGGTTCAAATTCTTGCAGATTTTGCATCATCTGATGGTTAGTTTTTGATTTGGTTGCAAATACTTTTGTGGGTCACTTTAACATTATGACCCAAGTCACTTATCTGATCTACATCTATGATATTTGAAGCTTTGCAGTTTACTCCTCACCTAAAGGGTGTACTGGCACGAGTGGTGCCCATTCTTGGAAATGTGAGGGACATCCACCGGCCAATTTTTGCAAATGGTAATAGATCCCAAAACTTTTTATGCTCCAACATTTCAAGAAAAGCTTTCTTGCTTTAAATTAGCATGTCATTCTCCTAGAAGAAGAAGTAGGAGCATTTGCTATTGGAAGCTGTGACTTCTGAATTTTCCAGCCAGTTAGAATCTTATATTATTGTCATAGAAGCTGGTAAAATTTGCTTGGTTGGTGATTCCTGATGAGATGCAACAGTATGGGCTGATGAGGGTACCGAGGGGAGGGAGAAAGAGTTGTCTTTTCTCTAATTTTTTCCTTACTACGTTCTCCTAATTGCAATTGTCTGAGATTCTGATAACTATGAGATAACACCTATGTGCTTTGAGGAGGTGAAGCCTATGAAGGAGTGAGACAATGGGGAATAGCAATGGGGATAGGGAATCAAACTGGAGTTTAAGATGGCTCTTGATGAAGGAAGCTAGTTGCAAAAAGGGATAACAACTATCCCTTTAATCTGTTGGCACATAAAACTTATGAGCTATCAAGGGGATCAGGGAGTTCTTTTTGGTTTCTTTTGATTTTAGTAAGAGGAGACCACCAAATTTAGGAGGGTGCGAGCGAGGAAAATCTATAGAAAATTGTTCTCTTGTAGGAATAAGTGACATGTGAAGCTAACATTGAGGAGAGTTTTCTTGGGAATTGCTTTGTTAAAAAATGTTCTTTACTGTTCAACGACCCGCTATGACACCTTCCGCTAAAACGACTTGCACAAGCACCATAGTATCCTTCTCCCGCTATAGTGCCACCTTGGCTGCTATAGCGGGAGTGCGAAAGTACTATAGCCTCTCAGGTGCTCCAAGACCAGATTTTTCTTATTGCGTGCACTCTTAAAATGATTCCATGGTTTCCTAATCCATGCTTCCGAATATGCAAGTTAACAATGGATAGAATTGAGGGCCCAGACTACCCCTACGAGAGATTTCTTGATGTTGCGAGCCATGAGTGGTACAGGGAGATGTGGCAGATAGGCTTCTGTTTGGAGAGGGCTCTTAAGATGAGGGGAGTGGCTGATTAGGCTCTCGCGTTCTACAATCGGATTGAAGAGTTCTGTTGGGTCCTTTGGGGGTAACTCTTCCTTTTTCAAAACGCAGGTGGGTGTTGGAGTTCTATGCTCATTTGCCTACGGTCCTATGGGATTCCCCCAACCCTACCATCTGCTTCCGAGGGGTGGACATCCCTGTGGATGCCCAGTTCGTAAATTTAGCACTGAGAGTGCTGAAGGTTCCTCATGATCCCTACATGGCCAAGCTGAGGGAGACGAATATGACATGGTTGTGGAATACAGTAGTGGAAGAGAAATACTGGGAAGAGAGTTCACCACAGATGGCTGTACCAGCCACTACTATTTGCCTGATGCTCGGAGGTGGTTGATATTGGTTGGTCGGAGAATTTTCTCATCGGATAACCTTATCGATGTGACCTATCCCCGGGCCGTGGTGGTAGCCTGCATCATAGCTGGGATCTCGGTGAATGTGGGGGATCAAATTGTGGCAGAGGGGAAAGATTTCTACCGCGGCAGCAAGAAATCTCCTTTCCTTCATGGCTTAGTGTCTGTACTATGCAGGCAAGCAGGGGTTTCCTTAGATGACACGGACTATGAGGTTGAGCATGATGGCGCGTTCACTGGCGAGGAAGGAACCTTTTCGAGCGCCTAAGAATAGGAAGATGGACGAGGTGGGAAGCCTTCCTCTTCTTAGGCGCTCAGGAAGGCTCCTTCCTCTCCAGTAAGGGGTTGAACGCACTATCATTCTCCACCTCATAATTCGTGTCATCTAAGGGCACCCCTACTTGCCTGCATAGTACAGACACTAGGCCATGAAGGATTGGGGACTTTTTGTTGCCGTGGTATAAATCCTTTCACACTACCACGATCTGCTTACCTATATTCACGGGGATAGGTCACATCGGTAAGTTTACCCGATGGGCGAATCCTCTGGCCAATCAGTGTTAACCACCTCAAGGCGTCGGGTGAATAGTAGTGGTTGGTAAGTCCCTTTGTAGTGAACTGACTGACCTCTTCCCAGTATTTCTCTTCCACTAGTGTATTCCGCAGCCATGTCATGTCAGTCTCCCTCAGCTTGGCTGTGTGGGGCTCATGAGTAATCTCCGACACTCCTAACACTAAATTCACAAACTCTGCATCCACAGGGATGTCTACCCCTCGAATGTAGATGATAAGTTGGGGGAATCCCATAGGACCGTAGCCAGATGAGCATAGAACTCTAACACCCACCCGCGCTGTGAAAAATGAGGAGTTACCTATAAGGGACCCCAACCGAACTCTTGAATTCAGTTGTAGAAGGCGGGAGCCTATTCAACCACTCCCCTCATCTTAAAATCCCTATCTAGACAAAAGCCCATCCTTCGCATCTCCTTGTACCGCTCATGGCTCACAATATTGAGAAATTTCTCGTAGGGGTAGTCTGGACCCTTAATTCTGTCCTTGTTAACATGTATATTTGGAAGCATGTGTTAGGAAACCATAGAATCATCCTAGGAGTGTATGCAATAATAAAAATATGGTCTTGGAGCAGCTAGGAGGCTGCAGTATTTCCGTTATAATGACCAGGGTGACGCTATAGCGGGAAAGGGGGGGTCTATGGCGCTTGTGTAGACTGCTATAGCGGAAGGTGCCATAGCGGGCGGTTGCCTGCGATAGCAGCACCCGCTGTAGAGAGATGCTAGGTCGCTATAGTGGCCTTCATCTTCCAGAACTCCAGGAGGTCGTCAATGGCGCCCCTTGGCCCAAAAATCTGTTTTCGACAAGTTTTTCTACTGGTTAGTGTTCCTTAAGTTCTCTCCTACTTAAATATGCAAAAATCTAGTCATTTTGAGTCCTAAATCACTCCCGAATCTAAGTTTTTCATCAAGAACAAGCCTTCAACTTCCCCCACCATTTCGGACCCGTTTTTGGCCCTATTTCTCGTGATCCTCACACCCAGAACGTTGTAGTAGCGTTGTAAACGTAAGGGGAAGGCCCATGCTTCGGGAATTTCGACAATCAAGCAATTATTATAAAAAATAACCCAAACCCTATTCTACTCTGCTCAATTCATAGCATGCAATCGTTTTTAAGCGAAAATGAAGTAAGGAGAGAAGAGTCCATGTTTTTACCTTAATTTCGTCGCTTCCAGACACTTCGTTTGGAAGGAATTTGAGAGAGGTTTAAGAGTTGGAAGAGGGAGAAATGGACATGAAAACCCATTCCTCTCCTTATTTTTTTAGATTCGTGTCGAGCCGCTATAGCGGCAATAGTGCCGCTATAACGGGGTCCAGTAATATGTGCGGGAAAACATTTTTAGTAGATTCGTGTGTTCCAATTTCCTATTCCGGTATTCTTGGGTACGTGAGACGTGGTAGCATTGTATCACTTGCGTAGGGTGAGTACATTCTTGACTTGTCAAATCGTGTGGTAAACCTCGATAACCGGTTTGTCTTCTTTTCGTCCGGGTAGTCGTTTGGGGACGAATGAGGGGTAAAGTGGTATCTATTGTAACGACCTGATCCGTCGTTACATTTACGCCACTTCTCTTCCATTTTAAAAATTATTTACTCATCAAACAGGAGGAAAGTAATGGCACAGTGTTGTTGAAACCACCCCTAATTTCCTTCTGAATTAAAGCAATGAGAATTTTTCTTTTACACATTTGAAATTCTGGTAGAAGTGAACCTTCTATTCATTGCAAAGTTCATATCATCAGAGAAGTTGTTTATTCATGAGAAAAGTTGTTCTAGTAGTTTATGTTTATGTTATACTTCATGCTCAAGTGTTCCGTTTGTTTTAATTGAAGGGACTTATGTTTTTATTTTTTCCAGCATTCAAATGTTGGTGCCAATCTTGCTGGCAGTGCAGTGTAGACTTCCCTCTGTCTTCAGTTGTAGATGCTGATATCATGTGAGACCAATTTGTTGTTTCTGTTTGGTTTTGATTTTCTTCCAAGGATTTTCATTTTAGTTGTTCATGGTGAATATGAGTGCGTCGACTGTGCAGGTCTTTCTTGAATTCCGCATTTGAACTACTATTGAGAGTTTGGGCAATTTCACGGGATCTGAAGGTATGCCTATTTTGTTCTTGTTAGAATTATTTTAAAATGTCATCTTTATATGTAAAGCGTCTTCATCCATATTTTTATTTTTTCATTTCTATTTTCTTACAAGTCTCCTAAGTTTCCTTGTGAATGGTTATCAAGTTTTATGATCAACTTGCTTCCATTGTTGAGTACCTTTGACTGAGGCCAATTTATTTTGTTTAAGGAAAACTACATGCATTCTTTGCTGAATCTCCCTTTAGATAGTTATATACACACGAGTTTAGAAACAATGTCCCCTGAATTTATCAAAAACCTCTGTGCTAACTTTTTGCAAGTACCAACCAAAAAAAAATCAATAACAATATACTTCAGTAAAAGTAAATATTGTCTCATAGTTCCACCTTTCCTTTCCAAATTGAAACATGGTAGCCCGTATGACACGAGTAATGTGTATTGAAGGGAGAAAGGTAGTCTCAGAAGTCATCTCATCGAGGTATCGTAGCAGTTTTAGAAGGGCGAGAATGCTAAAGAAGAGGGAATGGAGGACCAATGTGAAAATTGCTTAGAAAGATTGGGGGAGAAGGGACAGTGGAGAGTTGTCAACCATGGAGAAGGGACAGTGGAGAGTTATCAACCATTGGAAGTCGTACATAAAGAGAAATGGATAACAGAATGAGTTGGTTTTCAATAACCTCAATGGAGGAAAGGACATACTGGAAATGGAGCAAAGACAAGAATGGGAAGTTCTCTGTCAATTCAGCATACAAGGAACTGAATTCAGTAGTAGTGAAGGAAAGAGATTGGCCTTGAAAGCCAAAGATTCCTTACAAAGTTAATTGTTTCACCTGGTTTTTGGCAAAAGAGGCAGTCGTGAGTCTTCACACAGGAAAACCTAAGTAAAAGGTGTCATCAATTTGTCGCTGAGTATTTTCTATGCGGGGAACAAACTGGGACAATCAACCATCTATTTTTGCATTGCTAGTGGACAGACCAACTATGGAGGATGTTTATATGCCTAAAAGGGATCAGATGGGTGAAATCTGGAAACATAGCGGGTGTCCTAAGATGCTGGAACAAGGATGTCATGGTAAGTAAGAAGGAGGAGAGATGAAAGATTGTCCCGGCTTGTATTTGGTGGTCAGTCTGGATTGAGAGGAACAAGAGGTGTTTGAAGGAGTACAAAGCAGCTTACAGATTCTTATGATGAATTGCTTAGGCCTATTTTATTTTTGGTGTGAGCAAAAACTATTAGCTCAAACAGAAGACATTTTTGATGTTTTAGAATTTTTGTAAGGATAACTTGAACCACAAGATGTAAGTTACTTTGTTGTGGAACTATACCTGTGGATATATAGAAGTAATGGTCCTTTCTCCAAAAAAAAAAAGAATGAGTCGGTGGATAAGCTCTTGTGTTCAGGTAATTCTTAGGGGTTTCCATGAGGGTTTTGAGGATAAAATCATAAAGTTGCTTACAAACATTAAGCATAGAGCTAGGAGAGGAAGTGTGGTGATGGTAAGAGGGAGGGTAAGAGAGAGTAGGTGGAAGAAAGAAGATAATGAGAACACTGTGGTGTCTGAAATAAAATAGGAGGAATGAGGGAGAAAGAGGGTGAAGTAAGGGGGAGAATGGGTGAAGGGGGTTGGTGCTGATAATATAATTAAGTAAATAAAAGTATGCTCTCTCTAACAACTTAATCTTTTAGATGAGATGGTCACACACTTCAACATGGTATCAAGGACAAATGTCTTTGGATCAAATCTCACCTCCACCCATTATCAAAAAGTGTTTGGCCATGAAAAATGGATCAGACTGGCATGTGAGGGAGAGTGCTGAGAATATAATTAAGTAAATACAATTATGTTCTCTCTACCAACTTAAACTTTAAGATGAGATGGTCACACAATTCAACCATTGTGAAGGGCAAATACATTATTCCTGGGTGTCGGGATCTTTTTTTGATAAGGTAACATAACAAGTTGACTTATGAGTGGCCAATTTCACCTTGTGCTGTTGACGCACGGGACAAAGTTCAGAGGCCATGAGATATTGGAGGCAGCTTGTCTGATGTTAGTCTATGCTTTCATCTGTCCTTCCATTCCTTGCTTTTGTACAAGACTTAAGGTGAGGAAAATTTCCATGGAAAATGTATTCTTGGATTTTTTTTTTTAGGAAAATAAGTGGGTTTCTTACTTATTTTCTTGTGTTCAGTACGTAAGCGAAAAATATTATCCTAAAAGCATTTGTATATGATCTAGACAAATACTATGGGAGGTAAGGGTGAGAGTGAGACGGTAGGGGTGTAGGGTGGTGGGGATGAGGGCTATGGGGGTGGGGTAAAGATGAAATGTATTGGATGGTGGAGAGTACCCAATCGATGTGGAATGCCACTTGTGGAACTTGTTTTCCTACCAGTAGGGAGGTAATTTTCTCACTTTTAAGGAACTTGTTTTGCTAAAGAAAATGTATCCCAAAATTTTTGACCAAACGAACATGGGGAAGTTGGAAAATGTTTTCCTCCATACTGATCACAGCCTTGATGTAAGATCACATTCAAACTAGTTGATTTGATGATAGATAAGGGTGCTTTGAATCAGCACATATAATATATAGATGCTTTCACCTATTAGTATGTTGAATAAATTACACACCTTTTGTTTTCTTTCCATTCCATTGCATCTATTGCTCATTTTGAATAGGCAAGGGGAGAGGAAGTTTTGTGTCCTGACATGCTATTTCTTCTCAGGTTCGCTTATCTTCTGTGGAAGCATTAGGGCAGATGGTTGGTCTTATTACTAGGACACAGCTGAAGGCAGCTTTGCCAAGACTTATTCCAACTATATTGGAACTGTAAGACATACACTGGACTGCTATGTTTCTAGAAAATACATAATTTCAAATGGCATGAATACTTCTGATGTCAAATGACTGGCTCCTTGCTTGCACTACTTTTTCTTTTTATAAAAAAACTTAGAAATGCTAGTGATACACTTTCAGTGGGAGAAATTGTTTGTTGTGTCTGTTTGGGCATTATGCGCTCTGTAACAATGATAGCTTTCGATTTTCAGGTACAAGAGGGATCAAGATGATGTAGCCTTTGTGGCAACTTGTAGCCTCCATAATCTATTAAACGCCTCATTACTGTCGGAAAATGGTCCACCATTACTTGATTTTGAGGTAGGAAACACATGTATGCCCAGTAATTTTGTACGACTGCTCAATCTGTAGGATAATTTGCTATTCTGCTAATTCTTCTCCTACCTATTACTTCTAATTTCTAGTGATTATTTGTTTTATTTTGGAAAGAGAAATTGGAATCAGTTATTGATTGCATCTTGGTAAAGTCATCGTGACTGGTCATGATTTATAGTATTCCCCTGCAACAGACAGTCACTATTTGGCGCTTTTTGTAATTTTCGACTGTACTGCCTAAATCTTACTTTATAAAAAAAGAAAGAAAAAGACGGTCACTATTTGGACCATGATACACTGTCCAATTGTTTGCTTTGGCAGCACTTTCACTTTTCACTTCAGCAGCTGGTGACTTGTCATGACTGCAGTTCAGGTTGCCTCCTGCTACGTCTCTTATTCCAATGGCATTTATCACCTAATTCTGATCCAACCTGGAAATCCCCCCTTTTCCGTTCTTTCTTGCATATAAAGGGTAGTCAAAATTGTTGAAAGAGTCATCCTTCAAATTCTGATGAACAAAGAGGCATTCCCTCATCCTCACTAGTTTCCTGTTCAGTTCCAAACTCTCTCTCTTGAGCAACTTGGGTCAAAGCAGCAGTACCTGGATATTCATGTTATATCTGGATATATCAAAATAGTCATGGCCGTATTAAAAAGATCAAATATATATGTTACTTTGAAGCATAGAGATATACTTGTGTTGTCAAGCTGGATGATACCTAGCACTCTAATGGAAGCACTGAAGCTGGTCAAGAAGGAGGATAGACAAGCAGCCTAGGTTGATCTAGGAACACGTCTGCATGCATTTTTGATTGTTGTTTGGAATTTATTTTTTTTTGAGAAATTTGGAAAAAGATAATTAACATGCGTGCACTCTTAAGTATAAGCATTTGTAGCTTTTTGCTGCAAAATGAATGATATACACAAGGTAACCATGTTATTCGGAACTCCTGAATTCCTTTAGAGGAACTTTAGGCCATGGTCCTATTATTGATGAATGATGATTGCTAAAATATGACTTGTCAAAAAATATAGCGATGTTTGATATCCAAGTCAATGTGACAGCTTGTTAAACACCTTACTTATTCATCCTTTAGGCCTTTAGCTCATCGAAGGGAACCTTGGAGGAAGGCTAGGGTTGAAATCCTAGAGGAGACAAAAACACTAATTGATTTCTTTCTATTTCCCTAAGCCTCACGGCTAGAGTTATCCGTACCTGTGTTGGTGGGAGATAATAGGTACACGGTGATAGTCGAGATGCGTGCAAGATGGTTTGAACACCATCATTATACAAAATTAAAATTAAATTGAAGGAAGTCTTAAAGAAGAAGGCGTAAGAATTTAGTCCAAGAAGTATATCTTTGACAAAGTGCAGACAAATATTCTTTAGGGAAAATTAAGGTGAGTGACCATTCGGTCATCTTACTAACTCCTTTTAGCCTAACTATCAATTCCTTACCTAATTTAGCATAAGTGGCTATTAAATTAGTAATTAGCAATGCACTATTTTTTCTTTTAGAAAAAACATGCCCTCTTTTTTAAATAAAGGAATTGGATTGTAACTTCTGATTGAAGAACCCAAAAACGTTAAATATGTCTTTCAACTTCCCCCCCTTTATATTTTTTTAACAAATGGGTTGTGTTTTTATTTTCAACTTTGGATAGTAGGTCTAAGTTGTGGGATAGTTGCCCATATTAATTTGTTCCCAACTTGAACATGCATTAATAGATTTCTAAAATGACAGTAATAGTTCTAATTAAATTAATACTCTATATTGTCTTACTTCCACTTTCTCCCTGACATATATTCATCCTTTATTCAAATTCCCCAGAATAGTGTGAATTTATTGTTTAAACATAGTCATACACTGCTTATAGATGATTATACAAAGCAAATACATCACTTATACATTGTATACGTAATGTATAATAAGGTATAAAGAAGAATTTGTAATGTATATATATAATGTATAAAAATGCATATACACTTTTATACATCATGTGCTACAGCTTATTTGAAAAATAAAAAAATGAAAAGGGTTGTACGTAGTTCGGGGAAGAAATTAAAAATTACATTGATAGAGTCATAGAGATTTGACTTCATGAGTTTCAATGTATGAACATATATTGGCTAATTTAGATGTAAAAAGCTATTGGGCTGTAATCATTGTAAACTGTTTCTTTGGGTTATACACATATGAATAACTATCCCTATTCTTTATAGAGTCCGTACTCCTTTGACCAAACAATTTTGTTGAACCTACTCACTTTAGCAATGATAACTTGATGGTCTATTCTAGGTTCTTCTAGATATTATTATCTTGCCTCAAATTGTATTTCTGTTGGGATGCTACTTGTAATTTTTTCCGATGACAAAAATCTGTCTGGAGCCTATCCATTGGGCCAGCAGCAGCCTTTGAAACTTGGGGATGATTGGCCCACCTCTTTGCTCCCCACTTGAATGCTGAACTTAGTTCGTTTGGCGCAAGGCTCAAGCTTGTGACCTAAGACACATGTCCTTCAACCTTTTCCAAATTGAGCTAACCCCTGGGGACAAATGCCACTTGTAAAAAATCTCGAGAACCATTAAGGTTTCACCAATTAGAGTGATGTATGGCTGATGTTATATACAATCATTTCATTGCTAACTGTTGCATTTATAGCGTCATTCTGATTTAGATAGGTAGCTAACTATCTTTGATGTGTGCAGGACCTTACTATCACATTGTCAACTCTTCTTCCTGTGGTTTGTAGAAGCAGTGACAAAAAAGAGCATTCAGATTTCTCAGTTGGGCTGAAGGTCTTGTTTATTGATTTACTTTTCTTTTTTTGTTGAAGAGTACATTTCATTGATTAACCAGTTGATGGCCATTTCCTGGTTGGAAGCTGTTCAGGCCTAAGTTCTGTATTTGAGGCCTTAGGTTGTTTTTATTTTTTCACTACTTAGATTAACCCAAGAGAAATACACGGGTTTATAAGCTTACTTAAATGAGTTAATTCTAGGAATCCCATTCAATCTTCTACACAAAGAGATATTTTCTGTGCACTTCTATATTTGCTTCTTGCCATATTGTCCAAAAAATGGCACATGGAAGGATCCTCTGTAATCTGAACTGATTGGCCTCCTGTTTCTTCCTCTCCAACTTCTAAGGAGATCACGCTACTTGTCGGCATCTTCCAGTTGGCACACATCAGATCAGATAGAACAATTTTGAAGAAAGCCACTGTAGATGTGCGACTTGTATGACCCCTTCTCCAGACTAAGCTTGAAGCACCAAGAAACATATATTTCCTCTCTTCCTAAGATTTTCAGGAGTAGAATCGCACTACTAGCAGCTGCCCACTTAGAAAAGACAACTTTTGCTGTGCCATTATGCACAGATAGCTATGTGAGAGAAGCCTTTGGATTCTCTCTTCTATAGAGCATGGTAGAAAGATTTTACATTAAAATGTCTAGTGATACTCCTTCCACTCCCAGGTTGCGCGTGGCCTTAGTTTGTTCATCCACATGTCGGTATAGATAGTTTTGGTACTTACATGCCGTCCCTTTAAAGAAGATGTCTGCTTTTATTTGCTCTTAGTTTGGAAGGAAGAGGTTCTGTTGATATTAAAGTGGTAAGATACTGTTAAAAAGAAGCAGCTTCTGCGAGTCCTGGTAGACATCTAAAGTGAGTTATCTTGCAAGCAATGATAGCTTTCTGGCAGTTCTGATAAGGATATTTAACTCTTTAGAAAATCGAGAGGCTAACAGCACTAAATACCATTCTTTAAATTAGTAGATTCTCTGAAGGTAGTATATGGTTGATTTTCCTTCTTCCATGTGTTTTTTGTCATATTAACATTACCGTGGAATTTTTTTTGCCCTGCTATGAACATCTGCTTCATCTTTCAAAATTGTTCTATGTATCTTCACATGTTATATTTGACTAATATATAGTTCTTTATTTTGTGTGAATGGCAGACTTATAATGAAGTTCAGCATTGTTTCCTAACAGTTGGTTCGGTGTACCCGGAGGATTTGTTTGTCTTCCTTCTTAATGTGGGTATTCTTTCCTTCATGCATTCCAATGCAAGAACGTAATGATATTTTGCTCAGTGTATCACCTATCAAGGAGGCAATTAGAAGGGAACCAAAAGCTTGCAATAGGGAATTACCCAGCCTTTTTCCATTTTGTTTTTGAACTCCAGAATTCAACCCTCTTTTAAAAAAATATGAAATGTCAAATTTAGTTGTGAGATTTGATTATTTACAAGGTAATAGTTCCACTAAATGGTGTGTATTTACTCTTTACTGCTGCCAGAAATGCAAGCTGAAAGAAGAACCACTGGCTGTTGGTGCACTTTCTGTATTAAAGCATTTATTACCCAGGTTTTTTTCCACCTCAATTTGTTAATGTCATGTTTATCTTCTCTCTCCCCATGTACCTTTCCTTGTTACTTTTGTAGATTGTCCGAGGCTTGGCATAGTAAGAGACCTTTACTAATTGAAGTGGTGAAGCTGTTATTGGATGAGCTTAATTTAGGGGTCTGTAAGGCCCTTGCAGAGGTATTTAAGAGTTGCAAGTTTTGCCTGTAGTGACCTAGTTATGCAAACACTTACTTTACTTCTAGATTATATGTGATTGTGTTGCTTGCTTGCAGCTAATTGTGGTTATGGCTTCCCACTGTTACTTGGTTGGTCCTTCTGGAGAGTTGTTCATTGAATATCTTGTTCGCCATTCTGCAATGTTTGGTCTGCACAAAGATGATACTGAGAGATCCAGGGAATTGAACTCGTCACCTGGTGGTTATTACCCTTTTGTGTACAAGAAAGTGGAGGTATGCCTCTTTTTCAATATTTCCACCAATTTCATCTCATATTCATGGTTGTGTTGAGTTGCTTGCCCTTTTCTTTGTGTGTGATAAAAAGAGGAGTGCTTCCTTTGGCTTTTGGGGTGGGAGAGGGAGAGGTGGTTCCCATCATTGTTTTTGTGGTTACATGAGGTGGTTCCTGTTCCCCATCTATGGGGAACTTCAACTTGAGTTGACTCCTGCATATGTTTTAATAATAATTAGTGTCAGAATTTCTATCAGAATGCCATTTTTTATATGCCAAATGAGAAATTAGAAGAAGAAAAGAGTAGATATTTGGAATTGAGTTAATTAATCATTCCCTCATGCTGAGCGGATTAAATAGCTGTTACAGATAACGTAAATAAGGAAAGAAGATAATGTAAATTAGGAAAGAAACTATTAAAATACTACACAATCTCCTAATTGCCTAATTAAAGGGATTAGAGAATATTCTCATATTTAGACTATTTAACCATACCATATTTAAATATTCCCATATCTACACTATCCAAATATACCATAATTGACATTCCCCCTCAAGTTGGAGCGTATAAGTCATATGCTCCTTGTTTGCCACAAATATAGTCAATTCTGGATCGGAGTGATTTTGTGAAAATATCCACCAATTGATCTTTTGAGTTGACAAAACATGTGGTGATGTATCCAGACTCAATCTTCTCTTGAATGAAGTGACAATCTATCTCAATGTGCTTCATTCTTTCATGGAACACTGAATTAGAAGCGATATGTAATGCAGCTTGGTACAAATCAATGTGGTCGTTTCAACACCTCCCATCTTCAATTCTTGGGAGTAGTTGTCTCAACCACACAAGCTCACATGTAGCTAGTGCCATAGCTTGATATTCTGCCTCTGCACTTGATCTAGCTATGACAACTTGCTTTTTACTTTTCCAAGATATTAGATTGCCTCCAATTCGAACACAATAACCTGAAGTGGATGGCAGGTCAAAAAGAGATCCTGCCCAATCTGCATCAGAATATCCAACAATGTTGGTGTATCCCTTTATCTTGATCCAATAAACCTTGTCTTGGAGAGCTTTTGATCTATCACAGGATGCGAATCACTACATTCTAGTGACCCTCACAAGGTGATTGCAAAAACTGGCTTACTCCACTAACAACAAATGAGATGTCTGGTCGTGTGATTGTAAGATAGTTGAGCTTGCCAACAAGTCTCCGATATCTGCTAGGATCTTTTAGAGGCTCCTCCTGTCTTGGAATAAGCTTAGTATTTGGATCCAATGGACTGTCCACATGCTTGCAATCCGACATACTAGCGTCTTCCAAAATGTCTTAGGCATATTTCCTTTGAGTAATAGCAATATCATGACTAAACTGTGCCACTTCAATGCCTAGAAAGTGTTTTAGCTTGCCCAAATCCTTAGTCTGAAAGTGACTTGAGAGGTGTTGTTTGAGTTGAGCAATACCTTCATGATCATCTCCATTATGATCCATTTTTTGTTTCATAGAAAGTATTGGAGAAAGAGAGAGATGAGACTCGACAGTTTTCTAATATGGTTGATTTAGCAACCAGTTGACCGATCCCTCCGTTTCCTTTTTTTTCCTTTCAATTTCTGTTACTGAAATAGAAGAACATTCAGAGAGAGAGAGAGTTCTAAAATATCAGTGGCTTTGATACCATGATAAATTAGAAGAAGAAGAAAAAGAAGAAGAGATATTTGGAATTGAATTAATTAATCATTCCCTCAAGTTGAGGGGATTAAATAGCTGTTACAGATAACATAAATAAGGAAAGAAAATAATATAAATAAGGAAAGAAACTAATAAAATACTACACAATCTGCCTAATTAAAGGATAGGGAATATTCTCATATCTAGACTATTTAATCATATCATATTTAAATATTCTCATATCTACACTATCCAAATATACCATAATTAGCACTAAACTATATGATGCTCGAATTATATCAGATGAAGATGGATGCTGTTACACTGTCAGAATTGAGGGCAATCTGTGAAAAGGGTCTTCTTCTAATAACTGTTACTGTCCCTGAGATGGAGGTATGAGAGTACTTCTTCCTTTAAGAAATTTCAGTTTAGTACTCTGTGTTTATCTCCCCCCACCTCTTTATGCGTATTATTATTTCTGGAATAACTAATTCAATTTGTGCGAATTGTAGCATGTTTTATGGCCGTTTTTGTTAAAGCTGATTATACCACGAGTTTACACTGGTGCAGTTGCCACGGTATGAGATATTTTGTCTCCTTTTGACCTTCATTTTCTGACAAGGTTCACTATCTGTTCCTGCCTGTTGAAAACTTTACTCTCTTTATGTCAAGTTTGCATGTTCTATCTGCTATTCATTAATGGGGTTTCACATCTACTTCTTATACCATAACTCCTTCAAGTGCCTTCTTTGTAGGTCTGCAAAGAATGCATTTGCAGGCGTAGATCCTCTCAAAGTGGTGCAGCGGTGTTGGAATGTAAAGCTCGTGCTGATATTCCTCATCCTGAGGTAATCAACTTTAGTTTCACTGAGCAGCTGAGAAATCATATACCTTGTTTAGAAATGTATACAACTACTTTACCTCATTTTTGGTGTTTTAGGAGCTTTTTGCACGCCTGATTGTTCTTCTCCATAATCCTCTGGCTAGGGAACAGCTGGCAACCCAGATTCTAACTGTAAGTCCTTGTCCAGCATCTTAGACTATAATGATTGTTGAAATGTGTAATCATCTCATCTAAGCAGTTATAGAGAGCAAGCAAACTTTTATTAACTTCAATTTTCTCTTTAACACGTCCTCCTCACGAATGGCTATTCTACGGTCTTTAGTATGGTTGGATTGGATGCATTTATCTGGTCTCTTATGACGTATTCATGCCTTAAGTTAGAGTAAAAAAAAAGTAGCTTTCTTATTTTCATTCTAGAATAGAAGTTTAGCATATTTCATGAAATGACTTGGCCCATCAGCATGTAGCAACTTATACTCGGTGCTATGGATGAGATTAGCACAGTTTCATACAGAATTTATGGAAAGGTCATTGTTTTTCATGTCTGTCTGTGTGTCTGATATGCCTGTCTATCAACATTTAAATAGTAGATGGAAAACTGATTATGATGCCTTAGTGAAAGCTAGTCCAAAAGTTCAGGATGAAGCACGTTCCACATGTAGAAAATTTTTATCTACATGCTGAATGTGCTTCATCCTGAACTTTTGGACCTATCACCCCCCCCCCCCCAACCACCACACACACAACAATGTTCTGTCTTGTTGACATCAAGATGGAATTTCTATGTACCTGTGCTTTCTTATCTACTGGTTAGCTGCTGGTCTAAAAGAAGTTCTTGGTAGTTTTTGGAATGAATAGAGTAAGTGAGATGTAGAATTTGTTGGGTATTTTGGAAGGTAAAACATTTACACTTAAACATTGTGATTTAGATGCCAAACTAGGTAGTCTTGGGTACGATGAACTGCTTGAGAGTCAAAGTAGACTAATGTTATCCAGGCTCTATGTTTTTATGATAACTTTACAGGATTTTGAAGCATCCTACATGAGAGTTTTTTTATTATGAATTCTAGGTGGATCATAAAATATCTTTTCCTCCCAGAAGTTCTTTTTCTCCCCCTCTTTATCTTCTGTCATCACATAGAAGGCATTCACTCAAACAATTTGAACTGTAGAAACATTATATAGTTATCATATATGTATATATATTTAAAACATTATATAGTTTTAACCCTTGTGGTACGGCCGTTCCCCGGACCCTGCGCATAGCGGGAGATGCGCGGGAGCTTAGTACACTGGGCCTCCCTTTAAATTTCTCCAGGAAATGCACATGATGTAAGGCGGGCAGGGGAGAAGACTTCTACAAGATAACAGTCTTAGCATTCGGAGTAGTTGCTATGACTACTTCATTACCTTCTCTAAATTTATCCCGTTATATGTCACTGATTCTTAGGCCATCTGGATGTTGTCTTTTATTTGTCTCCCTCTGCTGTTAATACCCAAGTAGTACTGACTTCATTTTATTCTGACAGAGTGATGTTCTTCTCTTTTCTGCATTAGTTTATGAGAAAGGGTCCTCTATTTGTATATGGGTGTCAAATTATTCTGAAATCTAATAATAGTTTAATTTATCGTTTTGCCACTTGTTTCGCTTTTGTTTTGCAGGTCTTGTGTTATCTGGCACCACTCTTTCCCAAGAACATTAACATGTTTTGGCAAGATGAGGTATAACATATATGCAATATGTTAACGAGCTTATACATACTTTAGCAATTTTTTTTGGTGGTTTAATGTTTGAAATTATTCACTATACAAACAACCAGAGAATTGAGGATTGATGTCAAAGGCCTAGTTATTTTACTAATTAGCTAAAATTGAATTATTTCTGTGTCATTTCAATAACTGTCAGCTACATTATGAGGTGCCTAGTAATTTTTCAAGCTAAATTATGGGTTATAGTATATGTTCCATGGTTTGATCGTATTCATATTGGAACTTCTAAAAGTAATACTTTATAATTTGAACTTTCTGCTACCACATTGTGACTAAGTTATCTCTTTTTCTATTCTGTCTACCCTCTTTTAGTATTTGCCCTTTGACTTATTCCCCTGTTATAATTAGCAAAGTTGAGGGCCTTTTACACACGTCCTTTCTTACATGCTTTCTCTGCCTTTGCCTATTCCACACTGTCGCTTCACTCTCTGTTCTGAGCCCCTATCCACCATCATATTGCACTCCCCTCCACCTCTTACAACTCCCATAACCTCTTCATGGACATGAGAAGGAATAGATGCAAATAAAACGGCCAGTGGAGGGGTAAGACAACTGTACAGAGTCTGTTTAGGGAAAGGTGTAACATGGGTGCTTGAAAGGGGAAGATGTGGCAAGGAGCTACTAGAGGGTTAGAGCCTTGGCAAAGGGAAGGTAGCAAAAATGACGAAGAAAAACTATGTTTGGGAGATTAAAATGCAGATCTGAACTCTAGAATATGCAATATCAGGGGACCGACATAGGATGAGAAATTGAGAATTTCGTTTATTCCAAATAAATATTGGATACTTTGCTTTTGTATGTAATACGGAAACAATTTTCTGTGTGTCTTAATGGATTATCTTGTTTGCTAAGCTCTAGATTCCGAAGATGAAGGCCTACGTCAGTGATACAGAAGACTTAAAGCAGGATCCGTCATATCAAGAGTCTTGGGATGACATGATTATCAATGTAAGGATAGTAACGTCATCCCCTTGTTTGATACATTGAAATTTGTTCCCTCGTACTTTATGATCGAATTATTATTCAAGACTACACAGATCATGAGTAGGGCATCTTTTGATCCTTATAAATATGATTTTGCTTTATATAAAATCACATTGCCGCTGAGAAAAAGCTTGAATGAAGTACTAAGAGCAATGAATATTTTTCACTACTCAGACCAACAAACATTTCTCAATCTCTTAAAACATGTCATCTCTTTTTGAAATAATGACTTCTCTTCTCCTGATTCCACAAGAAATTCTTAATGCATCTCATCTATTAACCTTTTTGGAGCCGCAAAAAGGGTAATTTCATTAATAATCAGTACTAAGATGGTGCATCTCATGTCTTAACTTTTACCAACATGAAGTAAAGTTTCACCCTTAATATGTGTTGGACCTAAATTCCTCTATTGACAGTTTATTGCAGAGTCTTTGGATGTAATTCAGGATGTTGACTGGGTTATATCACTTGGAAATGCATTTGAAAAGCATTATGAACTTTATAAACCTGATGACGAGCACTTTGCATTGCTTCATCGGTAATGTCAGCTATCTTCAATTTGATAAATGCACCTGGAACTGCAAATTCCTTAATACTACTCTCGCTTAATTTGCTTATTTGTATGACTGGTTTTGTGCATATTTAATTAACGGAACTGTATGATTAATCAATTTTTTTTAATGTAAGTTAGTCAATTCAATATATAAGATGTCATAAAAGCTGAATTACTATCTTTTGAGCTCTTCTATTTTGTTTCTTATCTTAAAAGCATAGTGATTAGATTTCCATTGGCTTATTTGTTTTTTACAAAATTCTAAACAATTCTAAATACCTCCCGACACCACACACATATTTCCTGGGGATAAACAATTTTATTGATGAGAAAACTTACCAGAGTAAAAAAAAGGAATGCAACATTACCAGAGTAAAAAAAGGAAGTTTTTCCTTGAAACAATTTAATATATTCTACTTGTTGAATTTTTTGTTCAAACTAGAATGCGGTTGTCTTCGTGACTAATTGCAGGCTCATCCAAACATTTTTTCTTCATAATTTTTTGGGAGGGTTTTTGTTTTTCCAACTCTCACCTTCCAGAAGCTCCCTACTCTTCGGTATATTTCTTATCCTATTAAGAACAAAAAGGTCCCTTGTCGACGTTCTATACTGAATAAGGACTTCTAGTTTTGAGGCCATGAAACTATCTGAGCCTCTTTGAGAAATATGTTCCTCTCTTCAGCGCCGAGGAAGAAAAAAAAAAGGAAACATCTCTAGAAGAGAGATTATCAGTTTTATGGTTTAGGTACCGCAGACTGCTCTTTTCACAGCAACAGTCATTAAGATATGCAAGTTAAACTTCCTCTCTTCCCACTGTTAAGTTATTCTTACGTGCAATTGTCACAACAAGATTCCTGCCTCTGCAGTTGAACAGAATAAGTGATTTGACCGGTTGATGCTTAACCGGAGTTTCCAACCTTTTGTAACACGGGAAAGATTTTCTTGAAAGTTCGTCATTTCTTGTCAGGTGTCTTGGAATTTTGCTGCAGAAGGTTCATACCAGAGCTTATGTTCGCGCTAAGATTGATCTGATGTATAAACAAGCCAATATTACGATTCCAACGAATAGACTTGGCTTAGCAAAAGCCATAGGCTTGGTAATTAGTTTGAAATTAAACTATTGGTTTCCTCGTTTGCAAATTTTGTTAGAAATATGATTGTAAGACTTTGAGTCGTTGGAGTTATGTTGCTTACGGTGTGCTGAATCAATGTTGCTTAGGTGGCTGCATCACATCTAGACACAGTTCTGGATAAGCTGAAAGATATCTTGGACAATGTTGGGCAAAGTATCTTCCAAAGGTGATGTCTGAACCTGGAACAAATTTAGTTCCCAGCATCCTCTTGTCATTTGAAGTTTCTTTTGACTAAGTTATTCTGATGAAGTAATTATTTTATTAATTCTGGTGGGGGAATTCCCTGTTAACAAGTTGTACTTTAGACTTGGTAACTAAATTCATCTACTTGAAGGATGGAATTTCGTAACCTTTATCATTTGGAACTTTCCAACTGTGTGGGTATAGTTTGTGAAATGGAAAATATAATTGATCTTATGAGACTTAATTATGAGTTGTCTCAGTCTAATTAGCAAAGTTATGATGATACAAATATCTTAATTAATAACTTCAACTAAAACATTGTTGCATATGTTAATTATTCTTTAGTGATTCATTCTATGCTGTTATGCTTATTCATTGTTCTGTATATGCTTTTATCTCACATGTGATAAAACAAAATTTCCCTCGCAAAAGTAGGATCACTAAACACTTGATTCCCCTATTGCTGATCTACCTATTCTTAATAGAAACTGGTTCATGATTTCTGCCAGATGCTTCGAGTTTCCGGTTCAAGATGTTACCAACTACAATAAGTCAATAACAATGAAATCAAAATATATGAACTGACATGTCCATCTAAATCAAAGTTGGAACATGTCCTGCTGTGTCATGCAATAGTCTTACAGAGTAACAACTCATTTAGCGTTAATTTGGTAGTAATAGATTGTAACAGTCACTTTGACAGAAAAGAGCTTGTGGCAACTGTGTACTACAATTCTTGTTTTCTCGGTATCATATCTCGAGTATGAGAAGATTTGTCTGTTGCAGATTTCTATCATTTTTCTCGGATAAAGCTAAAATGGAAGAATCAGATGATATCCATGCTGCTTTGGCGCTAATGTATGGATATGCTGCAAAATATGCTCCCTCAACTGTTATTGAAGCCAGAATAGATGCACTAGTGGTAAGCAATATGTTGTTAGCAGTCCTTTATTTTCATCCTTTATCAGAATATGAATTTTCTTTTAGGTTCTATCTATTACAAAGCGTTATTCTTGTCATAATTGTTTGAACTATATGGCTGCTGTATTACTTACAGGGGGTCAATATGCTGTCGCGACTTCTTCATGTACGCCACCCTACGGCAAAGCAGGCTGTCATCACAGCAATTGATTTATTAGGTTTGTATGGATAGTAATTTACTCCGGTAATGGAATAAGTTTCCACATCAGCAGCTTTTGAATTTCTCATATATACTAGCTTGCATGCAATGCATATGGTTGTAAAAATTGGAACAATGAATAAATACTGGATCATCTTTGCCAAAAGTTCGATAATATTGGGTATGATATTAAAATAAATTTGTGTTGGAAGTGTTTGAGAAATAAAATATTGGAACTATGTTTTGAGTTCTGTTATTATAGATTTCATTTTCTCCATCTTCTATTAAATTTTAAATTTTTCAGAACAAGTTGTAAAATATATGTGATACCAATTAGTTAGGCATATACATCACAGTACATTTACTTTAGCTCTTATGCTTTCTAAGAAGTTTTTTAGCCCTATCTAAGAGTTTTTGCCAATAAAAAACTTTTTCTCATATTTTTTCTTTCTATAATGTTTGCTTGAGATGAATTTAAATGGAGAAACTTGGACTCGTTTGAAACCGAGGCATTGTTGTTGTGGAGAGTCTGTTACATCTATATCATCTGAGAACTTTCTTTCTTTTGTCGGTAAAGTTTGTGAAACCTTATTCAAGAAGGTCAAATGATGTGTAGTGGTATTTTCCCCTCCTCTCCATGATTCCTTGGCATTTCACATTGCTTTGCAAAATTTGTCAGTTTGCCTATCACGTGTTTTCATAATTTGTTCAACAGGCAATAATATCTTACTCCCAGCTAGTTTGGGATTAAAGTGTAGTTGCTGTTGCTGCTATTATCATTGTGGCTACAATCATTTTCACATTCAGTATGATGCAAGTAAAAAGTGAGTGTACTGTTGATTAAACTAAAGGGATTTTATGTGTGTATCATTGTGCTTTAGGTCAGGCAGTTATAAATGCAGCTGAAAGTGGTATATCATTCCCACTGAAAAGAAGAGACCAGTTACTTGACTATATATTAACGTTAATGGGCAGAGATGAGGAAGATGGATTTTCTGAATCCAACATTGAGCATCTGCGCACTCAGGTTCGTGTATTGCCAATGATTTCTCCTGCTCAATTCCATTTCACTCATCTTCATCAGAATTGCACCACGTTTATGTTCTTAAGTACTCTATTTTCCTCTTGTTTTTTGGACTGCAGTCGCTTGCTTTAAGTGCCTGCACTACTCTGGTTTCCGTAGAGCCAAAATTGACTACTGAAACAAGAAACCTTGTTATGAAGGTGATAGTGTTGACCTTCTTCATCTGTGAGGTGGTCTTGATTTGTCTGTCCTCTTAACACCTTCTCTTCACTTGGCAGGCCACTATTGGATTTTTCGGTTTGCCGAATGAGCCTGCTGATGTTATTGACCGCCTTATTGGCAACCTGATTACTCTTTTATGTACAATACTTATTACAAGGTATTTCACTCTCTGGTTAACTCGCCTCTATTGGTATATTTTGACTTAAGATATATTCTTAATGTGTAGGAGCATCTGTATTACTTTTGAAGGCAATCTCTCTACTGTAATTCAAGCCAATCAGACTCATTTATGTTGCATATCCAATTAACAAAACTAACTTTAGTGCAATTACCCCCAGAAATTACGCTTCTGACGAAAGTTATAAAAATGACTTTGAAGTTTAATTTAGCCAGTGCATTAACAAATAAAAAAGTTACGGGGTTATTTCTAAAGCACAAAAAAGTGAACCTTGCACATTGTACGTAAATCTGTTTTGTTGTCTCTGCTGAAGACAAGAAATAATTCTGTTAGAATAGGAATAGGTTTACACAATCCTATTAGAATAGGAATAAGTTTATACAATCCTATTTAGAAATAGGAATAGTAAATAGTATCCTACTTGGTAAAAGATTGTATTCTAGTGTCTATACATAGGGTCTCAATGTAATAATGTAGACACAACAACAATTCAATAATATTTTTTTCCTATATTTCTCACATGGTCAAAGCCTCTACGATCTTGGTAGAAAATCAAAGAGTTTCCGCTGCCGGCGGGTGGCTATTAACCATATATGCTGCCCGTCCGGCCAATGATTATGTTAGCAAAAGTTGGGTCACCATGTATCTTTCTGGTGACTATTTACTCATATCTAATTTGTGTAACACCGTGCCATCATTCCGGTGACTACTTTCTTATATCTAATTTGTGTAGCACCATGCCATCGTTCCGGTGACTACCTTTTCATATTTAATTTGTGTAGCACCGTGCCATCATTCCGGTGACTACTTTTTCATATTTAATTTGTGTAGCACCATGCGATCTTTCCGGTGACTACTTTTTCATATCTGGTTTGCGTAGCACCGCGCCTTCTATCTGGTGACTACTTTTCATATTTAATTTATGTTGCACCTTGCCATCCTTCCGGTGACTACCTTTTTTTGCCTATCTTATTTGCGTAGCACTGTGCATCTCTCTGGACTACTTTTCATATTTAATTTGTGTAGTACCGTGGATTTTTTCGAACTACTTTCTCATATCTGAGTTGCATAACATCATGTGTCTTTTCGGGGGCTCCTCAAATTTGATTTGCATAGTTCCATTCGTCTTTTCGGTGACTCCTCAAATCTGATTTGCGTAGGGTTGTGCCATCATTCCAACCCTACCTGTATAATTTTTCTTTTTCAGTAGGGTCGTACCATCATTCCGATCCTACCATATTATTTCTCCTTTTCAATGGGGTAGTTCCATTAATTTGAACTATCCTATACAATTTCTATTTTCTAGTTGGGTCGTGACATCGTTCTGACCCTACCCATATAATATTATTTGTTAGATTGTGACTACTTTTAGCCATCAAATCTAATACTCTGGCGTATGAACATGTTTCGACCAATTTTTTGGTGACTTTCTTCTTTAATTTCGACTCGTCTATTGATTCCAACATGATCCATATACTTTATACTAGATTTTGAGCACTTACAACAATCGCTGCATTGTGAAGAAGTCAATATGGGAGTTTAGTAGCCTTGTATGTTGATTACGTAAGTCACTATGGTTTGAACAGTCTTTGCAAGTTTGGTTTGGGAAGTTCAACACTGTAATTTTATCACTCTGTGTTTTATCGGCATTATGCATCAAATTCAGTATTTCATGAGAAGATTAAGCACACTGAGATTGACTGACATTATGCATCAAATCAAATCTAGTATTTAATGAGAAGACAAACACATTGAGATTGACTGTTAATTTTGTGAAGTCGACTGATCACAGATATCTCACTATCTCACCAGGTCCCTCATTGGTCCTCGTATTAATTACATATGTAACAAGCTAGGTACATGAATTGTATGCACTAGCTTGAGGGGGAGTGTCAGAATAGGAATAGGTTTATACAATCCTATTAGAATAAGAATAAGAATAGGTTTACACAATCCTATTAGAATAGGAATAGGTTTATACAATCCTATTTAGAATAGGAATAGGAATACAAATAGAAATAGGAATAGTAAATAGTATCCTACTTGGTAAATGATTGTATTCTAGTGTCTATAAATAGGGTCTCAATGTAATAATGTAGACACAACAACAATTCAATAATATTTTTCTCCTATATTTCTCACAAAACCCAAACACACAAAAAAGTGAACCAATGTACATTGTACGTATATCTGTTTTGTTGTCTCTGCCGAAGACAAAAACATGCATGTGGGTACACACACATATACTCGATAGTATACTTGGCAACAGTACCTTATGAGCCTAAATTCCATTTGAGTAGGCACAATGTACTTAATCATAATAAATGTATGCATAAATTGCAGTCTAGTAAACCATAGGCCATGTATTATGATTTCTTTCTTTTCTTAAGTGGCGTTTCTGCTGCTTTGTCATAATTAGTGGAGAGGATGGAAGAAGTCGAGCAGAGCAATTATTGCAAATATTGAGAAAGGTGGATCAGTATGTTTCCTCTTCATTGGACTACCAGAGGAAAAGAGGGTGTCTTGCAGCTCATGAGCTACTTTTCAAGTTTCGGATGATCTGCATCAGTGGATACTGTGCACTAGGCTGTCGAGGAACTTGCACTCACAGAGAGAAAACCGACCGTGCTATGCATCACACCTTATCTAATTTGCCTTGTAAGTGCCTTTTCTTTTGGATAGATTTTATACTTGGTTTTTTGTACTTACCTGATACTTTTTCCTTGATACCAGCTGCATTTGCTTTACCAAGCCGTGATGCTTTGCGCTTGGGAGATCGTACAATGATGTATCTTCCGCGATGTGTAGATACAAATTCCGAAGTTCGGAAAGTTTCTGTTCAGGCAAGCTTCAATATGTTCTGACGAATTTAAGCTGGCTTATGTGATTGGCATGCAGAATTTCTCCCCTTCTTTTCTTCATTTCTTTGCATCTAATAGATTTTGATGGTTCTCCTGGCAGATCCTTCATCTATATTTCAGTATAGCTCTATCGCTTCCAAGGCCTGTAAACTCTAGTTTCAGCAATGACATTGAGTTATCCTATAGTGCTTTGTCTTCCCTTGAAGATGTTATATCTATCCTACGAAGTGTGAGTTTTCCTGAATGCTTCCTTTTTCCCCTTTCCTTTCTTTGGAAATCTTTGCTTGCTGAAAGAATTGTAAAAGGACATTCTCAAAAATAGAAAGAATAGTAAAAGGAAAGATCATTGTGATACCTTAGTATTAAACGAGGACGAGCTGTAATACCTTAGTATATCTACTTCTCTTTCATCTTCAGTGTCTAAACCTTTTTGCTTCTGAACCTGAGTTAATATTTTCAGGATGCTTCAATTGACCCATCAGAGGTGTTTAACAGGGTTGTTTCATCCGTTTGCATCTTGCTGACAAAGGATGAGGTATTATTTAGCTTGTTATAAAAGGCTGGCCAGTTACGCGTTCTCCACATCCTCATGTTATTCCAATATGTACAGCTTGCTGCAGCTCTGCATGGTTGCTCAGGTGCTATATGTGACAAGATCAAGCAATCTGCTGAAGGTGCTATCCAAGCAGTTAACGAGTTTGTTATGAAGAGAGGTAATGAGCTGAATGAGACAGATATTGCAAGGTATTCTCCGCCGAAACAATCTCAAACTAACGTTGATAAGAAAGTGGCTATTCAGCTTTTCTTCCATGGATTGATAAGGTTTCTGTTCAACTTTGTTTTACATTTTTATGCCAACAGAACAACACAATCATTGCTCTCAGCCGTAATTCATGTGAACGAGAAGTATTTACGTCAGGAAGCTCTTGGCGCTGTATCTTTGCTGCAATTTCTTTCAGTGAAGCAGAATATATTTATTTTTCACACATTATGGCTAGATTAACAATGTTTTCCTGTTCTCTTATCAATCACCGCGCTATGTGGAGAACTCCTTGATTGCCTTTTGTAGTGTTATAGTGTGTTGGTCGTCATTGATCTTTTCTTTAACTGCAAGAAGATATGTTCCTTTGCGGAGAACACAAGCTCAAGAATTGTGTTTAATGAAGTTTTAGTTGCTGCAAGAAAAGACATAGCCAGAAAAGATATATCTAGACTACGGGGTGGGTGGCCAATACAGGATGCGTTCCATGTGAGTATCTTAATCTGTTGTCTGCTGGCATTTTTATCGTATTTCAGATCTGCCTTGGTGTGTATAATAATTAGCCAGCAATGCAAGATGGAAAATAGTTGAAGCATCAACAATCAAGAATGGAACTAATAGCAAATTGGAGGAATTATAAGTGAAGGGCATGAAAAAAAGGAGGAAATACTAAACAAATATAAGTAATTTAAAACTGATTATGAAAGACTAGTTACAAGATAACCGCATATTGATGATTAAGAAAACTGCAATTCGTTGAATCAGGTACTGAGGCTGGCTTTTAAGTTGGTTCTCATGTATAAATGGAGGATCAATTTCCATCCTTTAGCATATCCCCGTAACCAGTTTAGGATTGAGGCACTTGTTGATTGGTTGTAACGATTCACACAGAAGTTGGTAGAATTGACATTCAGATAGTCCTTGTACTACTTGTCATTGGCAAATAGGTGATCAGTTTTTGAAATTCAGTGTAAGAGCTGGGAAATAATCTGTTTTTGAGAGATTTTAAAGGTTCTAAAGATCTTTACATGGCTTGATGAAGTTAGTTCACTCAGTGAGCCTCCAAAATTTTACTAATTCTTTATCCAGAGTAATGGAAACAAGGAGCAAAAAGGTTACAACCTTGTAAAATGGGATACTGTAACACTTCACAAGAAGCAGGGGGGATTAGGTATCAAGAAACTCAGCCTCCAAAACTCGTCTTTTGCAAAAATGGTTATGGAGGTTCTGTGCTGAGGATATGCCTTTATGGAAAAAAATCATCATTGAGAAATATGGACTTCAAAGTCACTGGATCACTGAAGACGTCCTTGGAACTTTTGGTTGTAGTGTCTGGAAGACTATTCGGAGACTCTGGCCCCAGTTTCAAAAAAATATTCAACTCAAGGTGGGTAATGGCGTGAAGATTGAGTTCTGGAATTTCAACAGACTATTTGGAGACTCTCTTCCCTGATTTGTTCCTCCTCAGCCAACAGACTAGGGCCACTATAGCTCAGATGTGGAGCATACACGGTTGGAATTTCAACTTCAGAAGGGCCCTAAATGATTGGGAGGTTCAAAGAGTTGCAGATTTTCTTATGGTGATAAATGATTTCAATGGAACTACCAATGCACCTGACAGACCAGTGTGGAAACTTCACAGCAAGGGTGTGTTCACTGTGAAGTCATGCTATTGGAGGAGAAATACTGGCCAACTGCAGATTAGGAACTGGCCTTGGAAACTAATGTGGAAAGCCAAAGTCCCCTTACAAGTTTCTTCTTTCATGTTGTTAGTTTGCAGAAAAGCTTGTTTGACTCTTGAAGTACTACAAAGAAGAGGTAGACAGATTTGCTCAAGATGTTTTATGTGTGACCAGGATGCTGAAATAAATAGCCATCTATTTCTACACTGTAAAACAGCTGCAAATCTGTGGAACATGTTCTTGTGTATACTTAGAGTGAGTTGGGTGGTTCCCAAAATTACTAAAAGTATGATGGACTGCTAGAAAGAGATTGGAAGAAGAGAGTCAGAAGAGGACTGGTGGGAATTGATCCCTGCAAGCATCGGTGGACATTGTGGAAGGAAAGGAATGCAAGAGGCTTTGAAGACAAAAGCAACAACATTCAAAAAATCAGAATGAATTGCCTTAGTCTTCTATATTTTTGGTGTAAACAGGATACGGTGGGGGATATAAAACTTTTTGTTGATTTTATAGGGAAATTGTAAAGCTCCATAGACTAGTTCTTATGGCCTTCTGTTTTTTACCCTATGGGATGTAAGTGCTCACTCTTATCATTGTTTGGATGATGGAATTTTGTGAATACACAGTTACCTGTTCCTCAAAAAAAATTCTTTATCCAGAGAACATCCAAAAGAAAGAGTCATTTAGATTCAGAATGTCATGTTTAATCCGGAGAGACACTACACAGAAGCACTTTATTGAACTGCGAATGTGAAATAAATAAATATAACATCTTATGTTGCTACCTTATTTCATTTAGAAAAGCTTATGTTGTTTGACAATTATTAAAAGATTTAAGTTACTTTAGCCAAATGTATATTCATCACCATTTTTAATGGTAGTTATATGGTTAGATTATCATGGGAAGAGTATAATTTACATAGCTAGTCCTGAGGAATTCCGACCGCTAAAGGTTGTGAACAAGGGTCAAGATTAATCCTTATGTACTTATATGGCCTTTCTCTCTTTTATCTGGTTATAAATCTTAGTACCTAAAAGGCTAAGATTGATAGAACATTTGAAGTGTTAACTGAGGTGAAATACTTTTGGAGGGAACTCCACATTCTGGAACTCACTTTAGAAATGTATTTTTGTACAGTGTTTTAAGATGTACTCTTCCTGGCTTATGTTGCTTCAAAATTCTTCTCTTCCTAGCTTATATATCATTGTGGAAATCTAAGTTCCTCAATTGTGTGGTGTCAAACCTTTTGTTGGTGACACTAATGACAAGCCTAAAACCTAAATTTTGGTTATGCCCAGATACCCTAAAACCTTAATTTTAGCATCATGCTTTACAAGAAACTTTATTATATGTTCCTTAAAAAGATCAACTCTATTATATGCTATATAACCAATTTATTTGTCAATGCTTTAGTTTCATTTATCTGGGTTGATTGGCCATTAATTGCCAAATTTCTACTTGTCCATAATAGGTGTTCTCACAGCATTCAGTACTTTCATACATGTTTCTGGATCATGTTATGTCTGTCATCAATCAGATTCCTACTCTTGGTGGGGATTTGGGTCATGATGAAAGTTCTAGCCATGCAGTTGATACTGTTTTAGAAGATAATATTGCAAGAGCAGCTATTGTTGCTCTTACTGCTTTTTTCAGGTATTGTTTCCAATTGCATTATTTTTTCCCTTTTTTTTTCTTGTTGAATTTGTCACCCTACCATTTTTCCCAATTCATCAGGGGTGGTGGTAAAGTTGGTAAAAAAGCAGTTGAACAAAGTTATGCTTCCGTTCTTGCAACACTAACGCTTCAACTGGGAAGCTGTCATGGCTTAGCTAGTACTGGTGAACTAGAACCACTCCGGTAATGTGCCAGTGAACCCACTTTTCGTACTTGGTTATCAAAAGATTTTCAGAAGAATGTTATTTGATATAGCTATTTACAGTTACCTCACCTATTTTCTACCATCTCTAGTGCACTACTGGCTGCATTTCAAGCATTCTGTGAATGTGTTGGTGATCTGGAAATGGGGAAGGTGAGGATTTTTCAGACTAGCTTCCTGGAAATCTTCTTAAATAATTTACCTTTTTAAATATGGTTTTGATGATAATAATTTTCTTCTATGATCAGATTCTTGCACGAGACGGAGAGCAAAATGAAAATGAGAAGTGGATCAACCTTATAAGAGATCTGGCTGGCTGTATTTCCATAAAAAGACCAAAAGAGGTTGGATGATTCTGTACAAACACACCTCTTGCTTCATTCTTTCATTATTTGATATTTCTATCTTCTTGTCTCTATCTGCACATACCTTTGTCAAGATTATGGACTTGAGTCGAACCACCAACTTTATTCCAAACTAACAGAACTTGCTGAAATGATACTTACAGAAAGAGACCTTAATAAATTGGTAGAACACCCATATTTCAATATTTATCTACCCTTTCTTTCCTATCTTTGTTCTCCTGTCCCATTCCTTTTTCACCCAAAAGCTCAAGAAGATTGGAAGAATTCTTTTTTCTGCCAAGTGTACTTGTAGATATTTAGTTCCTTGATTAAATTTGTGTGAGAGTTGCAAATTTCAATAGGAATATTTTCTCAGGTTCCATCCATTTGTTCGATATTGAGCAATGCGCTGGATCGATCTTTAAGATTTCAACGGGAATCAGCTGCTGCAGCTTTGTCAGAGTTCTTGCGCCACAGGTATTTGAAACTTCTGACCTTCTCTCTGTATTATTTGGTGATGTTGAAGGTGCATTTGAAATTTAACGAAGTTATGAAACGTGTCGGGCACATCTGAGCTTACTAGTTGGGTTTGAGGCAACTTGGGTACATCCCCATTTCCCTGCCGAGTTAATGAATCACAATGAACTATGATGAAGGCACCTAGCAGGTGCTGGGGAAAAACAACTAAATAGAAAGCTTTGTAAGCTTACACCCTTCAAAAGTGTTTTAACTGATATTTTGTTCCGTCATAGTGATTTTTTGTTGATGGTCTCAAATCCTATTCATGTCTGAAGCTTCCTAAGATTGTGGATGCAAATTTTTGCAGTGATGGCTTTGGTCCCCTATTAGAACAGATGGTGCAAGCACTTTGCCGGCATGTATCGGATGATTCTCCTACTGTTAGGCGCCTCTGTCTAAGAGGGCTTGTCCAGGTATTCCTGGTCATAGAGTATTCTTTTCTTTTTCTTTTCTTCTAAGGAGGAGGAATGTTTACGCGAGGAATTTCCTAGTTTTTTATTTTCCTGATTTTATCACTAGGAGTCCCTCTGGTTTAGTTCGACTTCCTTGGTTAAATAATATCATGGCGTCATTTCGTAATTACTGTTTTAGTTATAAAAAAATTCTTCCCTTTGTTTTCCCTTTCCTTTGTGGCTAGGTGCATATTAATTTCTACTCTGAAAGAATGAGAAATTAGTAAAGTTGTGAACGCCGCCGTAATCATTGCTCAGGTACCGTATATTTTCACTTCTCTTGGGTTGAGATTCATTCTGCCTACTGGTCTTGCAGATGCCATCTATCCATGTTCTCCAGTACACTACTCAAATCCTAGGGGTGATATTAGCTTTGCTCGATGACTCAGATGAGTCGGTTCAGTTAACCGCAGTATCATGTTTGCTGATGGTAAAGCTTGCTCGGTCTTTGTTAGTATCTTATATTCTACCTTCACATGAATGTTTTCTGCTGACATTCTACGATGTAGGTTCTCGAGTCCTCATCCAGGGATGCGGTTGAACCTGTTCTCCTGAACCTTTCTATACGGCTTCGGAATCTCCAAGTAAGTTGATCTACTATCCAAATGTAACTTTCTTCAACTTTAGATTTTCTGGTAATAGCTTCAAATTGGTTGAATTACTGTACTAGTCCAATTGTATCACATTCTAAATTATTTATTTAGAGTTGACAACAGGGTGGCATTGTGTTAAAAGACTTTTTTATCCGGACAGTAACACAACTCTGTTTGGACATCCTAGGGTGATGTCTTGTGCCTTGACATAATATTTTGCATTATTTGTCAACCTTCAAGACACATCTCTTGATACAAGTTGTACTTTAATTTTATATTATACCCCGTAAGTGTATGTGCAAGTTGCTAAATATATGAGTGACACCCATATATTGTACTGTGCTAGTGTTGCCACCTATGTTGCTCGGACTCTTCAAAAATGTCGACGAGTGTATGTCGTATCCTCCAAAAGTAGTACATTTGGAGGATTGACACGGGTGCGGCAACATTATTGGAGCGTTCGAACAACATAGGTTGCCACAATTGTAGTCTGAGTTCTTTTAGAACTGAAGTAATTTAATGGTAGGTTTTATATTTTGTCTCTGAAAATTAGTGCATATCGATGTGTGATTTATCTCTTGGGAAAGAAGCACATTGTTACATCATTATCTTCTAAACTGTGGATTATAGAAATATTAGCAAGTGCATGTTGAGATGGCCATAGCGTTTAACATTATTTTCTTGCCTCATAAAAGGAGTGCATGAATGAGAAGATACGAGCCAATGCTTATGCTGCATTTGGAGCACTGAGCACTTATGGAACTGGGCCTCAACAAGACTCTTTTCTTGAGCAGGTATCTTATCTCTCATTAAACCATCTGTCACCACCCAAATTTGATTTGGTTTCTTTTTCTTATTAGCACATTTGTAGTTTTAGATGCCCTTTTAAATTTCATCAATTTTAATTGCATCATAAGGTTTCATATCCAACATCACAATTCAAGAATGGTCTCAAACGAGGATGTTTTGGTTGTGTTGGCTTTATCATTTTGGATGAGCGTATGTAAAGGACGTTTCATATTCAGCTGTTTATTCTTCATTAAATGATCAATATTTATTTGATTGACAATATAATGTAGGTCACTTTTCTCTAATAGCTGGCCCTCATGTATATTTACTGAATCATGAAATTCCGAAATGTGTTTGTTTATATTTTATGGTGCATCTTCTTTAATTTTAAAACCTTCAATTTAATGCCTTCGGTTGGGATATCTGAAAGAGGAGCATAATCTAGACTAAACTTTGCTGTTAATAGGTCTGTTAATTACTTAATTTCCCCTGAGGCCTCTGTTGGCAGTGAATATTTTGTTTTACGGTCCCCAATTCTTGATCTGCTCTTTGTATATTTGAAGGAGCTCATACTTTTCTTCTACTTATCATCATACTTTACTTGCTTGGGTAAAAACGAGCAGTAGATATACTCTTCCTATCCCACATCTTCGTGGTCACATATGAATTTCGAATGAGATATGATTTATTTTAGTCTCCATTTCTGTTGTACGCGGAGTAAAGTTCTTTAATTCTCGCTTTTCGATTTGGTTAATCAATATCTAATCTATTTCTGTCTTGTATTAAACTTTATCAAGAAATGATTTTCACTTTTTCTACTCGTCAGGCTCATGCTGCTTTCCCACGGATGGTTTTACATCTTCATGAGGATGATCTTAGTGTGAGACAAGCTTGCCGAGTAAGTTTAATCTGCCAGATTTTATTCCTTATGTTGTTCAGGATGCATAATGAGTTAACTTATCAACACGCCAGAACACTTTGAAATCCATTGCTCCTTTGATGGAAATTGATGGAATAACTGCTGTTTTCAACACTCATTGGTTTAGTTCGGACCATCGGTATGTACCCATTGATTTAAATAGTCCTTAATGGTTATTCATGAGTAATGATATTAAGTTGCCTTCAATTTTTAGAGGCGACTATGAAGACTTTCTTCGAGAACTTGCTAGGCAACTAACTCAAAATCTTGCTGCCCGAGTAGATAGGTACATGGCATCAATAATACAGGTCCGTATTCTTTTTCTAATCTTGCATTTGGAGAAATTTTGAAGGTATACATGTCTTTGTATGGAAATGCCATTAAGTTCAGTGCTGTGATGAAATTGGTACAAGAAAAATAGTTATGAATTTCCTACCATTCAAAAGTAAACGCAGTTTCCCTAAGAAGCTGGTGGGTTTCATAAAATCATATTCATACTAAAATAGCATCAAATTTTGATGTAATAAAATTTTCAAGCTGCTGAGATGGTTCGGGCATGTGAAGAGATAGGTGAGAGAGGTTAACTGTAACAGGAGTTAGGAGAGGTAGGCTTGGGGGAGAGGTAATTAGGCAGGACATGACACAACTCCATCTTACTGAGGACATAACCTTAGATATGAAGGTTTGGAGATTGAGAAAAAGGGTAGAAGGTTAGTAAGTAGCCAAGTGCTGTGGCGCTTTATGTGCCGGAGGTAGGGTGAGATTTAGTAGGCGTGAAGTCTCTTATACTTCTGTGTATTACTACTTGTTGTCTCATTTGCTTTGTATCTTGCTATTATATTGTCATATTATTCTTGCAATTATGCTTCAGAAACTTGTCTTTTGAGCCGATGGTCTATCAAAAACAGCCTCTTAACCTCACTAAGGTAGGGTAAGGTCTGCGTACATCCTATCCTCCCCAGCTCATACTTGTGGGATTACATTGGGTATGTTATTGTAAAATTTTCAAGTTGCTCCTACCTCAGAGATGAATGAAGATGAACCTCGAGATGTATATGTAGATGTCACAGTTTCGTTTTGATTCTAGTATGGTTAGTAATTGCTGGTAATAGGATTCAAGTTGATATATTTGTTGAAAATAGGTAATTTATACACTGGTGTAAGAAAGCTCATGGAATTGACATAAGAGTAGCGACGGATGCATGCTTTTTGCTGTTTATTCTTTTTTGATGTACTGGTTCCGTTGTCGCACTGTGAGATGAAGTGCTTGAATTTCCGAATCTTCAGAAAGTAGTAGTGGGCATACTTCCACCACAGGCTTGTCCACAAGCAAATCAATGTTCGACAGGGGAACACTCTGTATTGAGATTTGTAGCTTGCTTGACTGGCCGTAAGATGCTCAATCAATGGGCGCTATCCCACCCTTCTTCCTTGATCTATGTGTTCATGCCTTCAAAGTAAAGGAATGATGGTGTAGCGTTTTTTGCTTTTAGTTCCCAATTAACTATTTATGGTATAGCTGAAAACTGCTAGATGAAACACATTTTTCAGCCTCTTCTAAATGAAAAATCTGTGAGATGAAGTGCTCTCTATAGTTTCTTCTACACTCTGTAAACAACTTGGTAAAACTTTCTGGTGTACAGGCATTTGATGCTCCTTGGCCAGTAGTCCAGGCAAATGCGGTTTATTTATGCAGCTGTGTGCTTTCTCTCTCCGATGATAAACACATATCATCCCATTACTACAATCAGGTATTTCCAGAACATCCTTTGCCTGTCTGGTTTTAGTTAAAGGAGCAGCCCGGTGCATAAAGCATTCCACGTTAGCATGGTCCGGAGAAGGGCCACACCCCAAGGGGTGTGATGTGGATAGCCTAACCCCTAATGCAACCATTAGTGGATGCTTCCATGGCTCGAATCCATGACCTATAAGTCACACGGAAACAACTTTACCGTTGTTCCAAGTCTCCCTTTCACCTATCTGATTTTAGTAAAATGATCTTTTTATGTTCTAAATCTTCTTATGATCCGCTCTCTTTTAGGTTTTCGGGATGCTTGTTGGCAAAATGAGTCGTTCAACGGATGCAATTGTTAGAGCAACTTGTTCTTCAGCTCTAGGCCTGTTGCTCAAATCATCAAATGCAAGCTCATGGAAAGACATTCGACTTGATCGAGCTGATTCATCGCATAGAGGCCATGAACCATAATCTGCTAGGAGATCATGATTCACGATTAGTATTAACCTACATGAAAACACGATACTTTCAAGAGCTCTGATATCGATCCACATTGTACAGTACGTTCCAAATAATACTCTGTTTATTTCTGTAAGCTAAGGATTCCATTCTTTTTGTGTATATTAGTGCTGTATAGAAGGTTTAGCTTCTTATTATATCTATGTTACATAGTGTCCATGTTTTTGTAAAGTGATTTTCTCTCATATCTTATGTTTTAACATTTTATTTGTAAAATTCAAGTATGATTCATGAGTAGCAGTAATATATCCTATTCTTTTTTTATTGAATGCTTGAGCACTAAGATTTTTGTGTGTTCCGCGTATCTATACATAGTATATTACGCCCCCCTAGCTCCTACAACTATTTAGATTTTTTATCGACATTTCCAATCTTATACAATGTCTAGTCGTTGCATAGTGCATTACGATAGAAAATTTGATTTGCAAGTAGTAACCGTTTTTTTTTCACGATTTTGTGGTGTCTTTTCAGTTGATACTAAGAAATGTTTTAGCTGTTGGGTTTTTAGGACGTCATGCGAAAGCTTATAATTGTAAATCATAGACATGATAAATCAGATAACAAAAACTTATACGAAAAACATATTAAAATTGTTGAGATAAAACTCTCCCCATAAACTAAATTCTTAAACGTCTACATTGTGGAACCTATTGTGTTCTGTTATGAGAATAAGGATCTTCTAATCCTCTAAGGAAAGAACAAATCAAATATGGAAGAAAATTATATTTTCCTTTCAGAAAAAGTTCAAACATTTATGGTAATATTTTGATTTTTCTTTTAAGGAAAAAAATAAACTTCAAATAAAGAAAGAAAATCAGGGCAAAACCCTAACATTAGCATGTTGAAACAACTTGTCACTCCCGGCAACAAACATGCACGAACCATTTCATGAAGTATAATTTGATTGATCTTCATCATATTTACGAACCCTGCATCACAAAATCAGATAAAATGCGAAGTCTAAAGTTAAGTTAAATGAAATAATAAGGAAATAACGATATAAAATGGAACGGAAGAGCAATTTTTAATTTCCTCATTTTCATCTTTATGTTAAGTGGGAAATACTCCAATTGAAAGAACAATTAACATATTAAAGTTCTACTTGACATAATTATGTTGTTAAAGTAGTTTAGCAATAGAGTTTTGTTGTTTAGCGACAGAAATTGTCCGTTTCATAACAACTATAACCATCCTTTATAACAACATTTCACAGTTTTGAAATCAATTTTTTCATGTTATGTTTACATACTTATATTATATTTTCTCTATATATACTTATTAATGAGAAGTTTGACTATATATAGATAAGGTGTAGAGTACGTACGAGGAGCAATCGAACTGAGCTTTGACAAGGTAGGGAAGACGGACACGACATACAAGGGGGAGACTAGAGACTCTGACCCAATTAAAGCCAGTAGTAATAGTACTATACTCTCTCAAGCAATCACATGCAATTTGTTGATCGTCGATGGTGGTGGCTGCATCGTTTAATTTCTTAATACTATCGCAACAACTTCCTAAATACCCCGTAAGTGTAAGAAAAGGCTTGCAATCAATTAAATAACTATTAACATCTGTACATGTTAGGGTGGCTTGTGCATGGGGTGCAACTAGTACCACCATGCACAAAACTAGTAAATATTGAAAAAAATTCATTTTTATGAGAAAAAAAGGGATGAAAATTTTAGAATAAAGTTTGAGATAATGTGATGATTTGTGAATTGGTGTACAAAACTTTTTAGCACCTTAGGGTTTATATAGGAAATAATTGAGTACTAGCTAGTTGGTGTTAGGTAGAGTTGATTATTTTATTTGTTTATATTTTAGATCTTTATTTATGTGCATTGGAACTTTCATGAACCATGTTAGGTTTCTTGGGAATATAAAATTGAACCCCACGTGGTAAAGGATGGCATGGGCATATAACAAGTTATAATATTAAATATTTTAATATGATATCAAAGCAGGTAAGATTTTACCAAGAAAATAACTATTTTTGTTAGTGTATGGTTGGTGAGATTTTTTTAAAATTTAAAATTAAAGTTTGATAATAATTAATATTTACAAATTGGATAGTGTTTTGAGGAGATTGGAGACAAGTTTAAAATTTGAAGTTTACGAATTCTGAATTTTAGTTCTTTTGAGTTTAAATTTTAAATTAATAATTTGTATATAAATTGAAATTTTGAATATTTATTTTGTGATACCGAAAGACTGAAATAATAGACGCCATTATAAATGAAAATGCATCGAGTACTCATCAGTAGACCTATGGGGCTCGACTTGGCCATGTTTGGGGGCCAACTTATAGTCGATCGAGTAATTTCTGGTCAGTAAATTAACATACACGAAAAAGCTTATGATCTTGAATTCATAGACACCGAAAAGCTAAAAAAAAAAAGACCACATTAATGAAAATGCAATGGGTACAGGTCATCGGGCCTATGAAATTAAAGTTTTTTTTCTTCAAAAACAATTAAGTTGATCACCTTGAAAAAGGATACATCTAATTTTGCAATGAATATAGTACATGGTAGGAAATGGGACATCGATCCCTTGTTTGGTTTGCGACGTGTAACGATCATCAGTATATATAAGTTAAATTTAAAAACAAATAAAAATTAAATTATATTTAAATAGGATTGAAATTGTAATACAACCGCCTCTTTTATTACATAATAGTACAGAACTTAAAAAGAGAAAAACACGTCAAAGAAAAGAGACAACAACGTAACAAATACAAAATACAAAAAGAGATACATAAATAAGAAAAAGATCAAACATGATCCCATCACTTATTGTTCTCTTTATTATTATTGCACAATTTGTGCGGTTGTAAAATTTCATCCATCATCCTTATTACTGAACCCTGTATCACAAAATCGAAACAATTCATGTCATTAAAGATAAAATATGAAATTTAAAGTTAAATTAAATAAATTAATAAAAAAATTATAATCGTGTGATACTAAATGGAACACAAGAACATCAACATAATCTGTCGTTCAAGGGAAGTTTATATATCAACAAAGTTTTATTGTTTAGCGATGTAGCAATCAATCATTCTTTATGATAATAGGGAAAAAGGACAAATATACCTCCGAACTATCATAAATGGTATGCAGATACTCTTCATCATATTTTTGGGACATTGGTGCCCCTGCCGTCTAAAAACTAGAGCATATATACCCTTTATACTAACGGACATATATACACGTGTCATAATCTTATCCACAGATCCGACATTTATTAAATATCGGATCGACAGATAAGATTGTGCCACGTTTCCCTGTTTAGACTTTCGTTAAAGTGAAGGGCATATATGCTCTAGTTTTTGGACGGCATGGGCACCAATGACCCAAAAGTATGACAGATACCATTTATGATAGTTTGATGGTATATTTATCCTTTTTTCCATGATAATATTTTAATGTAACGTTCAAAGAAAGAAGTACGTACGTGGTGCAATCCAATTGAGCGCTGCTAAGGTATGGAATATCGACATTACATTCGGTCGGTAGAGCAGTGGCCTTCTGCCAATTAAATCCAACGAGAATTTTAGCTTCCGCTTTTAGGCAAGTGCATGCTTTTTGTCGATCGATAGTGATGGTGGCCAATAGGTTTAAACTCCTAACTCCATCACAACAGTCTCCTATAGGCCCTAAATTGGTAAGGTACGGCAGGCAAACGGCAATTTGGGCACTGACATCTAAGCATGTTATACGGGCTTGTGCCTGGGGTGCGATTAGCACCACCATGCACAAAACCACGATGCATGCAATTTTTGCCATTTTTTTTTAGCTAGGAGATATATGAAAATGAAATTATAATGCTTTGTGAGTAAGAGTGTTGGTGTGAAAAATGCTTTGATACCTTAGGGTTTATATAGCAAGAGGATTGAGTACAAGTTGGTGTTAGGGTTGATTATTTTATGTGTATATTTAAGTATTGATTTATATTTTAAGCTTAACATTTACGTGCATGAAACTTTGTCCAAGAACCATGCACGTTAGAGTTTTGGGAAATATGAAAATAAAAAATCCATACAAAGTTAAAGACTCAGTATATTTTATTATCTTTGGAGTTTAAGTTTGATTGTAAAGCATTCTAAACTTAAAATTGAACTATATATACATAAATGATAAACCAAGAAAATAGAGTGAAACCCTATTGTCGAGAAAAGGGTAAAATTATCCCAATTGTGTGTAGGTTTTGAAAATCTAGATTTTAGTTTTTAAATATTGAGTGATTTACACTATTAAAAATTGAGTCAAAATCATGTTCGTCATTTAAAAAAAAAAGGAGAATCAATGCCAAATCATTGAATTGTACATCATCGATTAATTTGCCGATGGATGGGATCGAATTTCCCTTGGTTTTTTGGATCGATCATGTCCGTCAATTATATATCCCTCGATTTTTGCATTATTTTAGTACTGTTAATTCAATGTAGCTAGCTTAAAAAATTATTTAAATCAACTTTCGATAAGTGAAAGATATCATACAAAGTGAAACGAAGGAAATACTATACATATAACCGTCCAAATCACATTAAAAAAACTCCAATAAAATAAGTATAACTTTTTTTTAAAAAAAATTCTCTACAATTTCGTGGGCAAACCCTTCATGGTACGATATAAGTCACTTTTAAAAAGTTTTTTCAATAAAGACATCATATTACTAACAAAAATAGAAATATTTATCAAAGATTGATTATGATAATGTTGTGGAATTGGATATATACTGTTTTGATAATATAATTTTTTTTGTGTTCTATATTAGTTGATCACTTTTTATTTTGTACGGTGCCTAAGAAATCATAAATAATAAATTAATTTTATTAATTCACCCCTTAAAAAACTTCTTGTGAATTTTACAAATAAATGTGAACACTTTCAAATAGAACTAATTACGCAAGGGTAATATATATATATATATAGAAAAAAAATGAATTTCTCTATGTTCCATATTAATTGATCACTTTTATTTTGTATGGTGCCTAAGAAATCATAAATAATAAATTAATTTTACTAATTCACCCTTTAAAAAAATTCTTGTGAATTTTACAAACAAATGTGAGCACTTTCAAATAGAACTAATTATGCAACAATAATATAGAAAAAAAATTAATTATTGATTTAGTAAGATGGACAACTAATATGAAACAATTTATTTTTAATATAATGATCAATTAATATTATGTAACGGAAGGAGTATAAATCTAAGAGTTGGCAATACTAGATTCTATGTGCACTCTTTTCAATTCCAGCCTAAAGAAATGATTAAATAATAATTAAAAAAAGGACTAATGACTTTAGTATTGGCGAAAAGGCGAAAAGCCGTCTTGAGATCTAATCTTTTAATTAATTAATTCCATAAAAATTGGAGTAATAATTATTGCCACATGCATTTCAATAATTATATTTTACCAATATTAATGTGAAAGAGAAAAGAAAAACTACTAATTAGATAACAAGTTTGGTATATTTATTTCCACTTAATTCGTTTTTAGTTGTTATAGTTTGTTTTTAGAACGCTAAGAAACATTTACGATATATTTTTTGTCATATTGATATGGTGATTTATAATAGTTTTGACATATTTTTTGAATATTTAAATTTTTAGTTTAAAATATCAAATTAATATAATCTAATTTAACTTTAAAAATTAGTTAATTGATTTTTTAAAAACGCAATATAACAACTAAGAAAGAACGGAAGGAATTGTCTAAAATTGCTTTGGTTATGACATGCCCGTAATTCGTACATTGTGAAATACAAAAAAGATCAAATTAATGAGTTTAAATTGTACATGCGGATATTAAAATATATTTTTTAACATTTTAATGTTAGATTTTTCAAAGTTATTTTAGTGTGTTTCTGATGTAAAGATAATATATACTACCCCTCCGTATTAAAGAATAAAAAAGAAAGACGTTTAAAATTTGTGGTCTAAAACAAATTATAGATATTTGTATAATTATCAATGAATTCATTTGGGCTATAATAAAATTTTAAAGTTAAACTATTATTAAATATAAAAATATGTCTTTTTTAAAAAAAATTGACTAATAAAAGAAAGATTGTGATATAGTTTTGATATTGAAAATCACAAAAAAAGTCATAGGTTTCCAATTTTAAAATAATTCCTGCCAAGATGACGGATTCAACCTAGATTAAGGACAAATAAATATTATTAGAGGGAGTAATGAATGAAAATTTATAGTATTAATCTCACGTTTTTTTCCTCGTTATAATTAATAATAAAGTTTCTTTGGACGGTGGCCAAATGCACCTTGGTCTACGAGAAATATATATAAATAACTTAAAGAAATATTAACATATTAGTTTTTCATTTTCTTTCTGTATATTCTTGCTTTGGATTCACATTTCTGTAATTCTACCAATAGCAATGTTTCCGTACATTGTGCTAATGAAAAATAATAATTTTCTTATACGTCGTCTTTACGTTAACTTTTTGAATTGGACGATAATAATAATATATTCAATGTAGTTTATACGTGGGATTTGAAGAGGGTAGTCAATCGTGTGTATGTAGTTTTACTCTGACCTTGTGATATATGAAGATACAAAGATTGTTTTTGATAGACATTCGGCTCAAGTAAAACATAATCAATAAATAAGTTTCAAAAAAAAATATAGTAATGAGGAAGACATACTAAAAACAAAAGGAGAAGGAAACAATACTTATATATATATATATATATAATGAAAATCGAAGCAAAGAAAATAATATATAATATTAAAATCGAAGAATAAGATAGTAGAATTAGAATAATAATAAGGGATAAGGGTCTAAAAAATACCTCAACTTTGGTCGGATTTGTTGTTGCGATACTAAACTTTCATAAGGACCTATTACCTCCCTAGACTATTTAATATCGTATTTTTTACCCCCTGAACTATTTAATAGTGTATTTTAAAGGTATATATATGCTCACGTGGACACATTACTATTTATAATTTTGCATTATTTTTTATGTCCACGTGGGCAAATATATATGTTTAAAATACGGTATTAAATAGTCTAGGGAGGTAGTAGGTCCTCATGAAAGTTTAGTATCGCAACAACAAATCTGACCAAAGTTGAGGTATTTTTCAGACCCTTATCCCTAATAATAATAGCAATATAAATTATTTTAAAAAAATTAGATAATACCAAAATATTTACAATTTTTCTATTCTAATTTCCGATTTTTATATTCTCCTAACAAAAATCATGTTCTAAATAAAATGTTGATGTATCATATCTTATTTAATCCCCAAAGTATCATCCAGAGATTTCAACTTATGATAACATAGACAAATAGTTGTGATGGTTTTCATAAGAATTTCACTCAGGAAAGAAAAAAAAATTGTAATTTATATTTATAATATAAAACAAGTTAATTTATAGGATATCTTAGAGAAAGATTACTTAGTAAGATAAATATGTGATATGTATTTATGATATACTATTATAATTTGAAAAAATTATAATTCATAGTTATAATTTGAATTTTATAGTATTTTCTCTCTTTTCTCTCTTCCCTTTTCTTTCTTGTCTCTCTCCTCTTTTTCTCATGCATTCTCGCTCGCCTCCTTCTTTCTCTCTCAATATAAATACAAATAATAACAATCAATAATAATACAAATATTAATAGTCAATGATATAATATAAGTGATAATAATCAACTATACAAAAAAAATTTAATGATACAAAACATAAATACAAATGGTAATAAATTAATACAAATACACACAAGACAATAAATATAAATACAAATACACAAGGTAATATACAAATATAGATACAAGCACGCAAAAACATACGAATACAAAAACACACAAGGCAACAAAAACAAACACACAATACAACAAATACAAATAGCAACAAGTGAATGCTTTTTTTCAGTGACAAAATACAAACACACATAACAATGGATGCATAAAAATACACATCAATACAAATACAAGTTGTTACAAAATACAAATATTGATACAAATTATATTTCATTAATACACTTGAACTTGATACAATATTTATACCTATAACTAGGGGTGTACAAGGCTGGGTTGGTTCGGATTTTTCAAATATCAAACCAAATCATTTGTGTCGAATTTTTAAATTTATGAACCAAACCAAACCAATAAAACTCGAGTTTTTCAATCTCGGGTTTTTTCGGGGTTTTCGATTTTTCGGGTTGTTTCAGGTTTTTTCGGTAAAGTATTCATACACAACATATAATTTACTTGTACCTCAAATATTTCTTTAGTCCTACCAAAATACAATTATCTAAGATGTTTCTTTAAAATATAACACAATATGATATGATTTGTTTACTCGAAAATATAAATAAAAGAAAAATGACTGAGTTTTCAAAAAATCAATTAAACTTATGGTTTAAGAGAAATCGAATTTCCAAAAGAACAGAGTCGCCACTTAATTTTTTTAGTAAAAATCAAGAAAAAACTTAAAGTTTTCAAAAGATTTAAACAGATAAAATCAATTAAAAATAAAAGGGTTCGAAGCTCAATGTATATTCCGAAAAGGTGTTAGGCCCTCGAAATGCCCGCTAACTTGCGGTTGACCGGCGATTTGACAAAAAATGATTTTGCCTAACTTTGAAATTTCAACTAAGTAAAAGAACTCCTAACGACTTTGACTAATTTTGAAGTTTTAACTAAGCAAAAGAACTCATTTTACTTTAACTAATTTTATTGAGATTTTAACCAAGTAAAAAAAAACTCATTTATTTAAACTAACTTTTTGAAATTTTAACTAGGTAAAAGAACTCATTTATTTTAACTTATTTATTTATTACTATTATTATTTTTTATCATTTCTATGTATCTTAAGGGAAATGGGACTAAATGGGGTTTTTCTAAGGAGAAGTAACTTAAGTGACGAGACAAATAATAGAATTAAAACTAAGTATGAAATCTACATATTTTAATTTAACTATATATATATATAAAAGTGAAATGGTTATCTTGGGGAATTTAATTAAATTGAACCATAAGATAATCAAAGTGTTAGTCAAATACAATAAAATAAATAAAGGAGGGAAAGGAAGAGCATGTCAAACTTGGGCCTATTGCTGCGTTTTTTGGACCTCCTTCAGCCCATTTTCGTTCCTGAATTTCGTGATACAGCGAGTGTATACTTTGCATACGGGTCATATTTTGACCCGTTTTCTTGTATATCGGACCATATACCAAGCGTATACAATCCTTTTGACGCCTGCAACCTGTACTTTCATTTTTTCAAACCCGTATACTGCATTTCGAGCTGTATACCATGTACACAACAGGTATATCAGTGTATACGGGCCATTTTTCAGCCTGATTTTAGCTTTTCCAGAATGTATTTTCAATTTCCAGCCCCTGTAATTTCTTCCTTTTCATTCGAACAAGATGAGGCTGACTCGAACACGATACAACTCAACGATATGCAAGGATTTGAGTCGATTAGACTCTGCCAATGTCACATATAAACAAAGTAAAGGAAAAAGATTAATAGGAATAAAAGAAATATAGAATTCAAGGCTATCAACAAACAATTTATTACTACCAGTAAAGTAATAGGGAAGATGCAAACAGAAAACTATATACTCTTGCAAATTATTGCAGCATCTCATGAAGGAGCTATGAACTAAATGGACCCTCTATTACTACTAAGACAACACACCTTAAAATGAGTACTCATGAATTTTAATGGAAGCAACATTATGAACCAACAAATAAATACCAATCATAAATGTGTCAACAATAAGGCAGACCCCATTTTACACAATAAGGCTACTACTCTGTTAGATAAATTCAAAGCCAAACTGTCAAGACATTATCGCCAAGGAATATCAATAACCAGTAGTAGAGAAAAATCAAATTAGAGCAACAACACTATCTTTTGATCAAAACAACTTATTTAGAGTAAAAAAAAATAAAAAAGTTTAGAAGGAGTTGATACAAGTCACTGGTCATGACGGAACAGTGATGTAAAGATGAATCAAAATAAAGTGAACAGATGCACCAAAGCTTGAGACACAATACAATCTGTAGCCTAAAGAACGAGCAAGGATCATACACTATTTCATACCAAATGAGACAAGACCTAATTTGATAATAAACCATAGAATAGAAAAAGGAGAAAAAAAAGAAAGAGCAAAAATTCGAATAAAAGTCGAGATACTAGCATGCTACACGATCTAAACTTCAAACAAGTGAAGCTAGTAATTGCAAACAACTGTAAGAACCTTTATTCAATCATGTAGCAAAAACATATACTTCAAGAAGATGAGCTCCCTATCACAAAGTGTGAAAATCGAAAATAGATTGTGTCCAAACATAGCTTTTAAGAAATAGAACCATACTTGAAATTATCAGTAAGCAAAGTTTACAAAAGGGGAAGAGATTACCTTTTTCCGGGCAGCGAACGAGACAACAACGAGCTGAACGGAAACGATTTTTCACCACCGAGACGTGATTCCTGGAATTCTAATGAGCAGCAGGGAGCAATGGGAACAAGAACTAAACCGAAATCTGGATTCCAAGAAATTATCTTAAATATCTGTATGTAAGAATATTGTTGGAAATTTTAGTGTATTGTTCTTGTCCTAAGAGCCAGCCGATTCCTTTGTTTTTTTTTCGATAACTTTTATAACGCCAAAAAAAATTTGAACTCAAAAATCATCCCCCTAACACCAATAGAAGAACATGGGATTTATAGTGGAGAATTAGGGTTCGAATTTTGGGGGGAAAAGGTGAAAAACGGATAGGAAAGGGTCCATTTGAAATTCAAATGCCATCAATTTCTTTCACCATTGAAGGGAGACATGCTTTTTTATGAAATTTTTGACCATTGCCGGAAGAGGAAAGGAGAGATGGATGAGCTCGATCGATCGGCTCGTCCTTGGAGTGCTACGTGGCAAGATCTCACGGCCACAAGGACGATTTCTGCGGCTGCAAGGACGAAGTGAGAGGCACGTTGGACTGCTGGAATTTGTCATCTTCGGCTGTTAATTGATGCTGAAGAAGTTCTGGGTTCTTCTTTGAATTGGACAAGGATTTGGGTCGGGTTTATAGGGGAAAAGGTGGGCTGGGAATTGGATTAATGTGTTGGATTTCTGAAGGGATATGGGCTGGCTGTAATTAGAAATTAGAGTGGAGAAAAAAACAATGGTGGGCTGGAACGTATGGAGAAGATGGGAATTTTAGGAGTGGGCTAGGGGTTAATGAAAAAAAGGCCCAAATTGATTTCTTGAAGGTTTTAAAGGGAGGTAAAAGAAAAGACTAAAATCATAAAAAGAAATATAGCCAAATTGATTTTAATTTGCAAAATCGGCTAGAATCTAAATAAGATGAATTTAAACAAGATTAATTAACAAGCTTCTTAAGTTTAACAAAATAAAACAATTAATTTAAACAAACTAATTTATTCAAAATGTTAACTATAGTTTAAACTAAACTAATGAAACAATTAACTTAAAAGGTAAAAGCTTTTGAGGTGATTTTCTGACATTCATAAAATATATTAATTATATACATGATTATATGAAATATATCTATTGCTTAAAAGCTATAAAATCCTACTGAAATTACTTAAAGTAACCTTGAAAAAATATTTGAATTTTATAAAGCTAATTATTCTAAATCGTTTGAAAATTAAGAAGCTCGGAAATTAATCATTATCGAGAGGGTCAAAATTGGGTGTCAACATGATTAATGACACTAAAATATCCAACAAAAATAATAATAATGAAACCGCGTAAAACAAATATTGCAAATTAACAAGTCAGAATGAAAATGATCATAATTTAAAAGTACTAAATCATGCTAAAATTAAGTTTAATAAGTATTAGTT
>JAJOOH010015350.1:0-31806 GCA_029582605.1 Solanum gracilifrons | reverse complement strand
TCGGCTTAAAACTAAGCCATCGGCCGGCAAGGCCCCTGCCAACTGATCTATAAAAGAAACAGCTACTCCCAGGAGATCATATAAATAAATAGCCAACTAGCACAGAAGTCTTGATTGGGCCGTCGAGGCCACCATGATATCTATACCAAAACTAAAAGCAGGTATATATCAATACAATACATCAAACAGCTCACAAGCTTCAGCAAACCAACCACATAAGCCAGTATGGACATAATGTAGCTATACACCCCACACACTAGTCTGCAAGCCTCTAAGAGTAGTAAAGATTAGTGGGACAGGGCCCCAGCCTACCCATCAAGATATATGCAACAAAAGTTAACAAACCTCCCAACTCTGGCAGGTCCGGAGGAAAGGGGCTAGCCAACTTGATAAAAGTTAATCCTGCTGCTGAGGAGGTCTACTCAATCGTCTGTCAGGACCTGCATGCATGAATTCAGCACCCCCAGGCAATGGGGCATCAGTACAAAATACTGTACAGAGTATGAAAGGCAATAGTCTATGATGAGGTATCCTGATATACTAGAATAATCTGATAAATAAATCAAGGATAAGATAAGTGTACTGACCTACTCTTAAATCTAAACTTATCAAAAATAATAAAACAACAACCTAACCAAGCCCCCATAAGCTCGGCAGGTACAAACAACACACAAGACCACCTACTCAGGGCCCCATAAGCCCGCAAGGTGCCAATCAGCCTATATACCCCTACGAGTAGTCCCCTAGCCACGTAGGCAATCACATAGCCCTCTTAGGAATTAATATAGCCCCGTAGGCAGCACATAGCTCTCTTAAGCATCAACGTAGCTTATAGACAACTCATAGCCCTCTTAGGCAACAACATGGCCCTATAGGAAGCAGATAGCCTTCTTAGGCGTCAATATAGCCTTGTAGGCAACTCATAGCCCTTATAGGCACAATATAGTCCTATTAGACAACATCATAGCCCCCATAGGCAGTTCATGGCTCAACAGCTAACCACAATAGCCTCAAGGGCAACAACAAACAATTAACTAGGCTGAAGGCGAGCAATTTAACTATAAATAATATATATATGAATAATCTCCAAGTCGTTCTTAACTTAGGGTCTTTCTTAACGGATCGTGAGTCCCTAAAATGAGGGGTTATAACCATCCAATCAGCCAACCATTCACAATTACATCTACAAGATCACCAACGTTAACTACATCTAAGGAAACATGTCGAACGAAGGGAATAACCTTAACATACCTTTCCAATGAACACTCGAAAGACCATAGTTCCTTCATGAAAGTTGTTCCTTATGTCCTAAGCTTCGCAAGCACTATATATACACAGCTGGTACGCACCTATAAACAGTTTATAATTAATCTTATATCGGCAGATTTGCCATATTGCCCCAACTTGTCGAAACGTCCGTAGAAATTCATAAAAACAATCATAAAAGAGTCCCGAGATGGTTACCTTAGTTAACCAAGTTAAAACCTTGAAGAAACACCAATAATTACAAATTTATATCTTCAAAAACTAGCTCCAAACGCAGCAAATATAAGGGAAAACGATTGCCACGTGTAGGGATTACGTTTCTAGGCACGGGGGCAATGTATAATGGTAGAAATCATCAAAACTAACCTTCATTATGCTAGGACTCCATAGAAACCCTCTCCTAAGCTTTCTCTCTGGTTTTGGAACTGAAATGAACTGTTTCCATGGCTAAAAACGTTAAATAGCCGACATACCATATTTCTTTACCCGACCTGGATCCGACCCGTATTTTGCCCTGGCAGTTCCTAGTAAAACCCTCATAACTTTTTACTCGGATGTCTGTTTGATACAGGGTTTTGTTCGTTGCAAACTAGACTCGTAGGCCTTCGATTTAATGGGTAATAGGCCTTCTAATTCTTTATATATTGGGAGAAAACATCCAATACATTTGACCCAAATGTCAAAGAAATCTTTAAAATGGAACTTATGACAAGTTTCCCTAACTTTTATTTTGCCACTTACTTAACTTCAAAACTTGAGATAAAACCCTTGAACACTTAAAATATGACATACTACATCCTTTTTAATTTATTACTCACCCTCTTTGTCTTTCCACGAAGGTACAAGTTAATTTAGATGTTTTGGAAAAGTTGGTCACCCTCTTTGTCTTTCCACGAAGGTATGAGTTAATTTAGACGTTTTGGAAAAGTAGGGATGTTACAAAACATCACTCCCATTTCCAGTTCTGATAATGTAGTTATGTGAGAGGGCAGAAGTCCCTTTTATGGCTTCTATAGATGTGAGGTTCACACTGGCCTAATCCAGTCACATTTGAAGAATCGAGGCAGAGTGTTTATAGGATGATACGGCTCCGAGGAAGCTACCACCACTAGAGTATATGCTTGTGGTCAACTCTGCTACTTTGGCATCTGAGACTAGCATATCTTCCCCTTCTGTGGAGAAAGCAAGTATTTCCCCACCTTCCTTTGTTGCTGGCCTTTCTATTTCTACACTTATGTATGCTATTTCTACTACTTAAACTATTGTGAGGCCTCCCCCCTCTCCTGTTACCTATCCCCCCTTGATCGAGGCATTGATCTATGAAAATGGTAGCCTTGTCCAATCAGCAGATGTTAGAATTGCTCGGGTTGAGAAGAATTTAACCAAGCTCATTGACCAGGCTATTCAGAAGGCTTTGGCTTCTTTGATAGAGCGAGTGGTCAAGTGTGAGGGAAATATAGAGAGCCACACATTGAGGTTAGATGATCTGACTGCTAGGATAGGGGCCCAAGAGAAGGCCGAGGGTAATTCCAGGGCACTAGACTGCTTGAGGGTTGAGGTTGCTACTTTTAGGGTGGAGGTGGTCTAGTTAAAGTGGATGAGCATCTCCATGATTTAGGGCGAGGTTCCCCTTCAAGATGCACCTGATATGGTGAGTGTTGTGCCTTCCCCTAGTGTGTTCGAGGTTGTTGTAGATGTTAAGACTATTCTTGAGAATGATAGTGTAACACCCCGGAAATTCTATGACTTAAGTTAGAGCCTCACCTTATGAATAATGGCTTAAAAATAGTTAAAATGATGTTTCTAAACCTTAAGTAATGAAATTGACTTGGTTTGGAAGAGTAGAAATCTAAACGTCAAGAAACGACCACGACGTCCGGAAACTAAAGAAGAATGTGTTCTAGTGTGTCCTTAGGTTTTGGGCAGGTTTGGGAGTGTTGTATGATGGTATAATCTGGTGAAAAGGTTTAAAATAGGTAAATATATGTTCCTAGGGTCAAAATGTTAAAATACGACACCCCGGGGCCACCCTAAGGGGCCCCGAGGAGGACCCCAACCTTGGCCAAGCAAGCTGCCAAGGCAGCTTGCAAATTGCACTTGGAGGGAATAGGGGCGCGTCGCGCACTTGCTCCCCCAAGGAGCAAAAAGTCAGTTCGCGATGCAGTCGTGTCGCGGACTCTACTGTCTCAAAATTTAATTCCAAATATCTTTAGGTAACAGCTCCGCGTCGTGGACTTGTTCCGCGACAAAAGTGCATAAATTCAGAAATCTAGTTTTACTTCATTAAAGAGTCCATTTAAGTGAGGGGTATTTAGGGTAATTTAGGGGACGCGTATATAATGATTTTTAAGTAAATTTACCTCACTTTTATCACTCAAACACAAAACCCCAAAGATCTAAACCTAAAGTTCCTCCTTCTCTCTACTCTCTCTCTCGTCTCAAGAACTCCATTGAAGAAGATTGGAACTTCAAGAAGAAGACCAACTCTCCAAGGTTTCAACTCAGATTTTCATGGTTAATTCATCTATAAGGTATGGTTGATTATCACTCTTGGGATTCCTTTCCCCAAGAGGCCCCTTCAAGATGAATTTCAAAATCTCCAATTTCTAGGTTTCAATCCAAAAACGTGGGTCTTCTTTCTAAAGTGAAATTGATGTTATAAACTGACTTTGATTGATGTTATATGAACAATTATGGATGAATTTATGTTGTATTGGTGGTTTTTTGAAGAATTTCCCATGAGACTCATGTTGCTCTTTCTTTTCCTAATTCTAACCCTAGTTTGTGTTGGATATTGATTGAAGGCTATGAATTGAATGTGATGTTATGTAATTCATGTTTGTATGGTGATTCTACCCTAGGTTATGTATAATTTCTATGAAATTAGGGTTTGGTCTTTGAATAAATCCTTGAAGGCTATGGAGGGAATATGTCAATTGCTTATATTTATGTTGATTATGTTATTACTTCATGAATTACCTTGTATTATGTATTGGTTATGAATTTCTTGGTAATTGAAGTATGGATGTTCCGCGAAGGTAAAGAAGGTATGAAGGTTGGTGAGTCTTTGAACTCAAGTATGAAAGGTGAATTACTTAGATTGTAATGATGCTATACCTAATGTGTTATTGTGGTGTTGATGACCTAGTTTCCTCATCCTTAACCCTCTACACTTGAATTAGTTATGAAGTATGTATGTATATTATGGTATGATTGCTATATGATTGAAAGGTAGTTCTCATGATTGTAGTGTAATGTAAAGTGAAAGGTTTACTCACTTGCTAAGTGTTTCTAAAGTGAAAGGATTGTTACTCATTTATGAACACATGTGAGCTATTATGATAAGATGTTTACATAAGAGTCTAGTAAAGGCTAATGTGAACTTATGTAATGACTAAAGATGATTACAAAAGGGAATCAGATGCTTAGCACCGAAAGGGCATGTAAATGAGATTTGGGTCTCACGTTTAGTAAGTCCGGCTCCTCACATGGGTTTTCTCACGTTTAGCAAGTCCGGATTACCTACGGTATGTGTTGTCTCATGAGATGGCATATATGAAGGGAAGTTGAACTTCCAAAGTAAAAGTTTTAAATTTTTCGTGATTTTATTCTATGATACATGTTATGACGAATGCTAAGGGCTTGTATAAGACCTCTTCGAGGTCAAATACGTCGGTAACGACTAGGGGGTGCTCTCGGGTCGTTACAGATAGTGAGAGGACCGAAGAGGAGTTGGCCGAGGAGATTGATGAGGAGGAGTTGTGAGTTGAAGAGAACGAGATTGCTGAGATACTGACCAAGCTGCATGAAACCGAATAGGTCATCCTTCAAGCTGCCATTGAGAGATATCTTCGAGAGACTTCAGAGGTCGGTTCTAGTTTAGTCACTCCAAACTCTACCATACTTCCTACTGCTGAGATAGACACTATTGCCCCACTGCGACTTTCCATGCCGCCTCCAGTGATCCTATTGTCGGGCATCATTGCTCGTCTTGAGGCTTCACCACCCGAGACTCTAGATCAGAGTGCTCCACAGATATAGCCTTTTAGGGGGACCCTTTCTCTCAACATCCCAATACTTTTACTTATTTTGCATTGAGGCACTGCATTCTATTTTTGGTGGGGTGAGGGCCTTCATGACAATATTTCCCTTTTAGTTGTATTTTATTATTTCATATTTTGAAAAATTGTAGTTTAATGTTTTTTATATTAGAATTCTCTTTTAGGTAAATATGTATCTTTTTACTTCTATTTCGTTCTTCCTTGATGTTGTAGCCCCACAATGAGTTCAAATCATGAAATGCTTGAAGTCTTCATTGATAAAAAATTGAGGATCGATTGTGTTTAATATCGATGTCTTGAATAGTACTCATGATAAATATGATTCATTATGTTGGTTGCGAAAATGAAATCTATGTGGTTACACCTTTTGAGCGATCTCTTTGAATCTTATTTTTGCTAGCTACGTTTTGATGTGAGCATTGCAATAACCATCGCACTTATTCTTGTGATCTTTTGAGGATGTGCTAAATGAGTGTATTTCGAAGTGCCATGTGTAGTGAGGTTTTACTTGAAAGCATGCATGTAGAGTCCTAGAGTCTTGTTAGTCCAATTGTGTGAATATTGGTGAATGTGAGACACGATCTTGGGTAAAAGTTCAATGAGGGAACTATATTGTCCATAAAGACTTTGTGACTACCTTGTGAGGGTGTGAATCCATGTTGGCACCAGTTGAGCCTAGCTAATTTGCTGACAACCAAAAGAAGGCTCTTGAACCAAAATTGTCCTTTCCTTCTCACCAAAGATCCTTTTTGAAGCATTGTGATGTTTGAATACCTAACTTATGCCAAAAGCCTAAGTTGGGGTGTGGAAAGGAAGGAAGAATGAAAGCTAAGTGAATGGCAAATAAAGAAGAAATGATACTCAACTTTGAAAGTGTTACCAAAAATAAGGAACCCCTCCTTATAAAAAAAAGAGGGCTCATTATGAGGAAAATGCCTTGGAAAAATGAAAATAAAAAATGGAAGTGAATGAATAAAAGGGGATTCCAAATAAACTGAGTGGAAAGTCAAAGTTTGAGTTCTCAAAATGGGAAAAGAAGGAAAAGAACTTGAGAAGAGGTAATGATGATTGCAACAATGCTTTGCAAAGGGTATAAGTCACTAATCCAAATTGGCCATGCCTTAATCCATAGCCCTATTACAGGTCTAAAAGACCCTTGAGATCTTGCATGAACTAGGTTGTGTGATGATTGGAAAATATGGGCTAACCTATGGGACAAAGCTTACATGTGTTTCTCTTTTGAGAGAGTGCAAGTTGCATTGATTCCTATAACCTTTGTTGTTTTGCTTCATGAGAGCATGGAATTGTTTTTTATGTGAGGGAACTTTAATGTGTTTGTTTAAGCATGTTCTTGCGTTAAACAAGAAGCTAACGTGAGCTTGAGCTTGCATGGAGACTAGCTAGTCATCATTTGAAGATTTTTGATCATGATTTAAGGTAACATGCTATTGAGAGTAATCTTGCTATGGTTCTTGCATGCTAGATCTCATTGAGTACTATTGTACATACCCTTATTAAGCTTATTGTGTTCTTGATTTACTTGAGGACAAACAAAAGTTTAAATTGGGGGTGTTGATAAGTGGTAGATTTGCACTCATTTAAGGTCCATTTAGCTCAACATTTTGTGTCCTCAATGCCTAATTTAATCCTTTTCTAATAGAATATTAATGATTCGCAGTTGTGAAAGAAATTGGACAAGACAATGACTGATGTTTGAAAGAATGACCAAAAATATAAAAAGAAGTGCAAAGTGAACATTGTTGATTACCTAAAATGAAGGGCAAATTGCCGTCTGAGCACGACCTTACCCAAAGTGACAGTGCATAGTACTTGTGTCTATTAAATACGGTCAACAGACTCCCATTGAAAATGTGAGTTGCCGAACGAGAACGATGGTCCTGATGCACATCACCCAAAATGACAATGTGCAAGCAAATATTTAATGCTCGAACGGCCAACCAAGATGTTATTATGCGATTTGCTGAATGTGAAAAGATGACTCAATTGAGTTCACTAACTGAGATTCAAACACTAGAAGCCTAGAGCATCACAAGGCAAGCTAATGAGCGAAGGGTGAGTCACTGATCAGGATTGGCGAGCCCAACTAATGTCACCAAGTCGGTTAATAAGTAGATTTTGGGCCATATTTTGGAAAAGTATAAATAGCCCAAATGATATAGTTTTTAAAAAGAAGTTTTTGATTTAGAAAGTCGATCAGAAAGTGAGTAGAGAGAGTCTAAGAACACTTTACCTTTGATGAACACATTTCTAGCATTTTGGGATTTTACAATTTGAAGCTTGAATTTGATAAATTGAAGTTAAATCCAAAGTGGGTTTACTCAAAAATGCTTGATTTCAAGTTACACATCGCTGCTTTCATGGAAGGTATAATTTCTTTACTTTTTGTGATAGGTGGCTATAACCCCAAGATCTAGGGGTGCTCAAATGGGATTATGTGTGATTTAATGTAGTGGGTATTGTGTTATTCTCTATTTTGTTGTTGTTATGCATGAATTTGGTCTAATTACCATGAGGTTAACTTAAGGGTTAAGTTTGTAAACTTAATCTCTACTTCCAATCTTTAGTTGATGCTCGAGAGGTATTAATTGGAGTGGGTCATTAGTTCAATAATAGCAATTTAGGTTTGTTGTATGTAGCTTGCTTCAAAGACAGGTTATGGGTCACATCTATTTGCCCTTTTTTATAAGAGAGAATAGAGTGATATATTGGGTTGTTTAGGATTGGCATTTAGATGAGGTCTGAAAGAGATTCTATGCATAGATGCTTTGAGATTGAAAGATGATTAGAATCATTGAAGATGACTTAGCCTATTCATGAATGTTCATCAATATAGAGCAACACAATTACTCTTATGTGAGATCAATTTTCAATCCCCACACCCCTAGACTGATTGTTAACTCTTGATTTTGTTTATATTAATTTAATTGCGATAATTGATAACCAAAGCTTTATAATATGTTTTTTTTGTACCATCCACCCAATTGTCCTTACTATTACAAATGAGCTAAGTTAAACTCCAATATTCTTGATAAGGAATTCTCCACGATATACCATTCCCCGTGGGGGTCGACCCTGACTATTCGTTGGGTATTTTACTGACTATGATCACTCACTCTTAATTGGTTTTGGAGGGTGATTTGAGTATTATCATGAGGTGGGACATATCTATCCTTTTCAGCTTCCATATCTCTCCAATTGCCACCTCAATCTCTCAAACCATTGTCTCGATTCTTCTTCCAACCTTGGTTCCCACTAGGTCTTGGGTAGTTAGGATGAGAACCCCCCAATCGATTTCGCATGTAATTTACCTCTTCGTTCTACAATGCCTCAAACTTGGAATCTTCTGGGCATTGCCCACTGTTTGTTCCAACTGCATTTACCATTTTCAATCTACCTCATGACATGTTTGGACAACAAGTCAAGTTGGGTCATCATTTTAGCCATGTTTTAATCGTGCTCATGATCCTTATCCATTCATTTCTTGCCCATTCCCTTTTGTTAAGAAGATACCTGATCTTCTCTAGTATGCCATACTCGGTTAACTTTTCTCATATCATTTAGCAATAATGAGGATCCTCATGAGCAAAACCCCGAAAATTCTTCTCATTTGGAGCATTTGTAGCATTGTTCCGGTTACATGATACATTGCTCTCCCTATGGTAGGAGGTAACTGAATAACTTTAATATTCTCAATGAAATCATGTGCATGTCATTTCAGTCACCCATTTGATTTTTTTGCCCATAATGACTAGCGTCATCACTACCATTGTCACTCAAGTTTGTACCTGCAAAGAGATAACACAACAATACCAAGAACCAATCTACTACAACTTAATAAGTTCACAAACTAACTTAACTAATTGAATTCTTAACTACCAGTCCCCGACAGTGGTGCCATTTTTTATAACGCTCAAATTACCATAAAATTAATTAGAAGAGTAAGCTGTTGTTGTCAATAAAAACACCCAATAAAGAGTTAGGGTCGAATCCTACAAAGAATAGTTTAATGATAAAAATTCAACTAGGAAATTAAGAATGCAGACCTATTCATTGTAGCATGTTAAGACAAGTTGGTGGTGATTCCACCAAATTACTGAATTAGCATGAAGTATCAAGTGTCACAATTAAACTAAATTTTAGAAATTTAAGCAAGTAATCTAGGGGTGCGGGGATAGGAATCGATGTCACATAGGAGTAGTTGTGTTGCTCAATAGTACTAAACAATTATGGATAGGTTGGGTCATCTTTAATGACACATATCTTATTTTGATCTCATAGCACCAAGTCATAAAATCTCCTTTCCGTCTCATATATGAGAATAAAAAATCAACCCATTACCTTATGGAATCTCTCTTTCTAGTAGATTTTGGCAAATAGATCTGAACTATATTCTCTCTTTCGAGAAACCATAGAAATCAAACCCAAATTGCATGCATTAAAATAAGTATCCACTCCAATTGATCTCTTTCTAACAACAATTGGAGATCGAGAGTAGGATTAAGTTTGCAAACTTAACCCATGAATTAACCCCATTCTAATTAGCCTAAATCCATGAATGTACAACAATAAAATAGAACAAGAAAAAATATCCACTATATTAAATCAACACCCAATCCCTTAATTGCACCTCTAGAATTGGAGTTTTAGCCACACATCATAAAATGTAAAGAAATTATACCTATAATGATAGCAGCCATGGATGTGATGAAATTAAGTAATTCTAATCAACACCCACTTTGATTTCAACTTTAAGGTTTCAATTTTAAGAGTGAAATTTAAAACCCCAAAACTAAAGATGTTTTTCACAAGGTAAGAACTCTCATACAAAACACTCAATGACAAAAACTACAAAAAATCTGTAATTCCTTAAAATTATCTCCCAAAAACATTCTAATTTTCTCTCCTTTGAGCTATTTATAGTTTCCCAAAATTCACTGTGTGACCCACTTTGCGACATTAGTTAGGCTTGCAAAACAAGATCAATGGATCACCATTTCTTCCTTATCTCGCCTTTCTTTTGCTTCAGGCTTCAAGTGTTTGAACTTCAGTTGGTGAACTCGATCAAGTTTTCCTTTCACATTGGGCAGATTTCTGATTACCTCCTTTATTTGTCTTTTAAGCCTTCATTTTTCATCAAAGTACTGTCACCTTCGGCGATGGTCAACTTTTTCGCTCTTCAAATTCAACGAGTCATCATTTCGCTTTTTAGACCGCGTATTGTTGATATTCTTCAATTGTGATTACTATTACTTTGGGAAAGGTCAGGCAACTTGGGTGGTCCACCTTTTTGTTAGGAGACTACCTGTGTGGAGTTTATACTTCTTTCAATGTTTTTGAACTTTCTTTCATATATTGATCCTTGCTTTGTCCTTTAGCCTTCATAGCTGCAAATTATTAAAATATCATCAAAATAGGACATAATTAGGTATTAAGGATACCAATTGTTGAACTAAAAAAGCCTCAAATGAGTGTAAATCTACTACTCATCAGAAGCCCTCTCACCTTTTCTTGATCTTCCCTAACCAAATCCACACCCAACGGTTTCACATCTCTAGCCTTAGACAAACAAATAGGAGATTCGCATCACCTCTCATAGAGTGTCTCAAATGGTACCACATCAATGCTAGAGTGATAACTATTATTATTATAAGAGAACACACATAAGGGTAAGAAATGATCCCAACACCCCCAAAATCAATTACGTATGCTCTCAGCATACCTTTCATTACCTCAATAGTCCTCTCTGACTAACTGTCGGTCTGATGATGTAAAGTTGTACTGAAAGTGAGTTGAGTTCCCAATGCCTCATGCAACTTATGAAGAGCTTTGAAGTAAACTTAATCTTGCGGTTTGTAATGATAGAAAGGGGCACCTGTGCAATCTTACTATCTCTTGACATAAATCTTTGTCAACTACTAACAATTGTAATTCACACTAACTTGAATGAAAAGGGTTGATTTATTCAACATGTCTACAATAACCCCAATAAAATCATATTTTCCCAAAGTCTTGGGTAGTCCCACCACAAAATACATCGCAATCATTTCCCACTTCCATTCAAAAATGGGCATCCTCTAAAGCAAACCTGCAGGCCTTTGGTGTTCGTACTTCACCTGTTCGCAGTTCTGACACTAACATTAATACTCAATAAAGTAGCCTCAAATCACTATACATCTTGCTCATACCTGTATGGATATATTAGCGCGAACCATGAGACTATGCCTAAACATTCTGGATCAATTAACCAACCAGAGGAACACAAATACTTCCTCTAAAATCGAACACACCGTCTATATCAAGAATAGAATATTGGGTCTCCCAGTCTCCACCTTAACTTTGAGCTTGTCCAACTCCTCTTCCTCCAATTATTTGACTTGTTTTATCTATAAAGGAGGGCTTAGCCTCCAAACTGGCTAACACCCCACCCTCTTCTGATATTTCCAATTGCATGAACTTAGACTCCAAACTCAAAATTTCTCTGGACAAAAGTCACTTAGATATGCCCCAACAAAGCCAAAGTGCCCATGCTCCCATGCTAATTGTCTTTTGGCTCAATGTGTCTGACACCAAATTTGCCTTACCTAGATCATACTGAATGGTCACATCATAATCCTTGAGAAACTCTATTCATATTCTTTTCCACAAATTCAAATCCTTCTGAGTGAATACATGTTGAAGACTGCGATGATCTGTGAATAACTCACACTTCACCCCATATAGATAATGCCGCCAAATTTTAAGAACAAACACCACCACTGCCAAATCCATATCATGAGTGGGATATTCCCCATATGAACCTTCAACTGTTTGGAAGCATAAGCTGTAACATTATTTACCTACATCAACTCAATACCTAAACTCAAATGTGAAGCATAAAATAAATAATGAAATCCTTACGTTCCACCGACAAGGTCAAGATAGGTGTTGTGGTCTAAAGATCCTTGAGATTTTGGAAAATCTCCTCACATTTATCTAACCACTCGAAAGGTACCTCGTTTTAGGTAAACATGGCCAAGTGCATAGTAATAGAAGCAAAGTTCTTCACAAACCTGTGATAATAGCTAACAAGCCCCACAAAACATCTAACCTTTGTCATAGAGCTAGGTCGAACCCAATTTTTATCTTCCTAAAACTTTTGGGGATCTACCATCACCCTTTCTTGTGAAACCACATGCTCGAGAAAAGAATCTGAGGGCAGCCATATTTCACACATAGAAAATTTAGCATACAACTTTTGTTTTCCTAAGATACCCAGAACAATACAAAGATGGTCTACATGCTCCTCCTTCCATTGGAGTAAATCAAAATTTCTTCTATAAACACAATAACAAAGGAATCCAACGTCATAAACAACCCTTCATCAAACTCATAAATATCACAAGTGCATTAGTCAACCAAAGTGACATCACCAAGAGCTCATAATGCACATATTGGGTCATGAAAGATATCTTAGGTATGTCGTCAGGTCTAATCTTTAACTGATGGTACCCTAACCTCAAATCTATCCAACAAAAGACTGACAAACCTTGCAACTGGTCAAACAAATAATCTATGCGAGGGAGGGATACTTATTCCATATGGTGACCTTTTTTAACTATTGGTAGTCTATCCACATCCTCATACTACTATCCTTCTTTTTTACAAATAAGAAGGATACTCAAAGAGAAGCACTTGTACGCACAAACCCATTATCAAACAGTTCCTGAAGTTGAGTCTTAAGCTCTCTCAACTCTGCCAAAGCCATGCAATAGGAAGGAATAGAAATTGGGCAAGTGCCCAACTCTAATTTAATACAGAAGTTGATGCCCCTATCCAGAGGCATACCATGAATATCTATAGGGAACACCTTCGAAAACTCAAAAACCAAAGAAATAAACCCAAAGAAAGGAAACTTTGCACTAACATCCTAAATATGTGAAAAATAGGCCAAACCATTATGCCCTACTAGTTTGCTAACCCGAAGAAATGATATGATGTTTAATGGCTTAGGCCTGTACGCCCCTTTCCACTCTAACCACTCCCTCCTTGAGATCTCTAGAGTCACGATTTTAGCATTAAATTTGACACAACAAAATAGGGGAAAACCAAGTCATATCCAAGATCACATCAAAGTCTAGCATATCCAGTATGACTAAATCTACCCGAGTTTATAGGCCCATAAACAATTTAAAATAATCACGATACACATGGGTTACTACAACCGACTCTCCAACAGGGGTAGCAACATAGAGATGGGCATAAAGGGTATAAAAGTCAAATTAAATCCTAGAGTAAATGTCAGAGATACATAATAATAAGTAGAACCCGGATTAAACAACACATTTACCATCCGATCATAGAAAAGAATGGTATATGTAATCACAATATCTTATGCATCAACCTCTAGTCTGCCCAAAAACATGTAACATTGAGCTATATCTTCAACACATGAAACCCCTTCTAGGTTTCACTGCTCCTCTTCTCGTATTACCATTACCTTGGCCTCCACATCCTCCTTGATTACCTCCCACCCACCTTATGGACGTCCTCTACCATGATTACCTCCACCCGTTGGAACCACTGCCCTATTTTTTGCAGGAGCATTCCTTTTTGAAGTGCCTGAAATCACCACAATAGAAACAACCACAATCAAGTGAATTCTTACTAGCTGATGCATAACAAGCCTCTTGACCACTAGTAGAAACGGTCATAGACGACTAAATTGGATGAGCTTAATATACGTACTGACCTAGACCTTTCGAATACAAACCACTGTAGTTACCCATATTCTTGGACTTCTTATGCAATGCCTTGGCTTGACCAGCCAATAAAAATCCCTCTACCTTATTCTTGAAGTCAGTCACCTCATTGAACTCTAATATGTAAAGGTCAAGGAACAGAAAAAACCTATAATACATAACTCAAACCTTTGATGGACAACCAGATCCTCTTTTATTCAGTTTTCACCAATTACATAGTGAATCGGTCAAGGGCATGGAACATAGCCTCATAAGCAGACACCACCATATTACCCTTTTCAAGAACTATCAACTCATCCTATATCTCAAGGTCAGAGGCATGTACTTCTTCAAGAATGAGGCATGAAATTATGCCTAAGTCAATGGAGGTTAGATCGATGAACGTCATTCCACAAAAGCTCTCTATCATTGCTTTGCCTCACCCTAAAGTTGGAAAGTCACAAGCTACACCCAATGGTGTTGCACAATGCCCAACTTATGAATACTCTCATAGTAGTCCAACATGCACTCAAACACATCCTCACCCAAAAAATTATGAACAATGGAGGCTTAAGCTTCAAGAACTTGGTTAGCATCTCATGTTTTCTACCAGTCATCATAGGGCTAAGCAATGGTCGAAACAAAGTGCTAGTACCCATGTCCCTATTCACTTTTAAAATAATGGAAGCAACAGTTTAGGTGATCAAAATTTGAGTAGCCTGAACTGTGGAAAAGCTCTTGAACTTTCCAACCCACTCATAAAAGATGGTACCTAATAAACAGTCCCCGCGCCTATTAGGAGAAGACTTATAGTCCCAGTTTGTGTCCTTACCTCTGGTTCAACATCATTCTCAATCTCAGCCCCTTACTCCACATGATCTTGGGGTGGGGATGGGGTCGCTTCCCTTTGTACATTCTCAGTCTCAACTCCACCTCTAGAGGGTGTTTCTCTTCATCTACCCCTGCCCTTACTCTTCCTCTGCCACGACATTACACTGCAGTATCAATTTCATGCTTTCTCATTGGAGTTACTACCTTTTTGTCGTTACGTTAAGTGCCAACCATATGTGGATAGAAGAGTGGAAGAGTTAGGTACCAATTAGGATTTTCAAATGTCAATTGGAATCAAGTCATCGCACTAGAGAAGAAAGAAAGAGAACTTCCTCAAGTCTTGTAGCCTCTTGCGAAAAAGTACATATGTTTCTGTACCATTCCACAATACTTTACTAGAATCATTTTAGTACAAAAAGATCAAGAAACCTAGGGCTCTAATACCAAGTTTATCATGACCCTGATCATTGTGAGTGGCACCTACACTAAACCACCTTGTGGGAGAACAAATGATTAACCCAACACCATTTATAATACCAAGGTTATCAATAATAAGTATATATTTTAGACAACTAAATAATTGAGTCTCAATAAATTCAACCCAATAGTCCAAAATTATTTAATGCCGAAAACAATCCCTAAGAATTGAAAGCCATCATACAAAAACTCTAAAACAAACAAACTAGGGATGTAACCCTAACTACTAAAAGTAAAGATAAAGTTTAATGTATGTGTCGGAAAAGATAGGAAAGAAAAATAGAGGAATCAATGGCATCATGAAAGATGTAGCTCACCCTTGGATTCAGCAGTCTCATAACTACGGTCTTGGATCAGCCGCTCGAAGATGTCGTATGCTCTATAAGAAAAATAACATGTGCAATATCAATATAAAAATCACGGTGTACTGGTAGGATCACTAAAAAAATCCAAGAAATGAATATAAATAGTTCAATACAATAGAGTAACACAGTACAATGCATATAACATCAAGTAACAAACCACATAAAATTTCAGTCACATGCCATGAAACAATAATACATGAATGCATTTCCCACATGATCACAAATGCAAATGCTTGGTTCTCTCATGGAACTATAATGACATACATGATCCTCTCATGGAACTCAAACCCAAACTGTTAGTGCACCAGCTTGGTATCTGAGCCATCCATAGCTAGTGTACCGTCATGGTACCCGAGTTATCCATAGTCAGTAAACCAACATGGTACCCGAGCCAATCAATAGTCACAAACAATCATGCATAATCACTTAGCACAATGAACAATACAACTTGGAAACCACAAGTCACAAAAACAAGTTTATTGCATGAGATTACCTACAAGATGTTATTTCATATGTCTCCCTACCATGCACTGAATAAATGATACTACAAAGAAGTAGACATGCATACATATATAAAACAAAAACATACAGTCATCACGTACTTCTAATCAAGCCTCTTGGAAACTATAAATAGCTTAAGCTTTCCCCATGTGAAGTGTATTGGCTTGTTCTTGGTCTAACACAACAATATAAGAAATGATCATTAATGACCAATAATTAACCCAAATTATTAACAAATCCTAATCCTAGTCCAAAATACGATCATCTTTCCCAACTTAGGGCTTTTTCCACTGCGGAATCACGTCAAAACCAACCTTCCAAGGGCAATAACCTAGATTCTAAGGCTTAAGAATTAATTCATAAGGTTAATAATTCTTACCGTACTGACAAATTCCATGAAAAAACAAGTGCAAACTGCACAAAATCCCCCCCCCCCTAGTCCAAGAACTATGCATTTTTGGGCTATTTCTCCAATAAATCTCGATTCACCTTACTAAAGCGGCTCAACCCGCTTAAGTGGTCAGCACACTCTGCTATAGAGGGAAGCCTCTTTCTATAGCGAGCTCGATGAAAGTTTAGAAACTGTAAAGTTCAGAAAAGGCCATTTTTACACCACAACCTCTTCTCTTGACGTCCCGACGACATATACCTTCCACGCCAAGATCAATTCTGGAATTCTACTTACCCGAATTTAATTCTGAAAGGCTCTAGAACTAGTTAATGTCTCGAAAACAAGAACGTATCACCTAAAATTAAATAACACCCAACCCATTCCCGGATGAACCTAGACTTCATCTAGCCCTGATTCTTTTTTTTTGGCTCGCTAGCCAAACAAATTTAAGTCATTACCAGAAAAGTTTTCTGGCCCAAATTCTTCTCTATTGGCCTACTCATAATGATCGGGTCAGGTCGTTAAAATACAAATTTCATAATTAGTTTGGACGACTTCCCTTCAACATTAGTTTTTCCACCGAAAGAAGAAATAAGTAGATACACTTATCGTTAGTTAAAATATTTAGTTGGTATGAGAAATCATAAAAGAGCAAATTTTGGAAAAGTTATGATTTAAAATTGAAGAAATTAAAAGTAAATTATGCTAAATTGATGGAGTCATGACATGGAAGAGAAATATGAATAGTATAAGTGAGAGAAAGGTTAAAGAAAAAAATTAGTCAGGTACAATTTATAAGTATGCATGAAATAGGGTATTGTATATAACCCTGTAATTCACTAATAAAATAATATTATAACTTTGTTAGGTAATTATTTTAAAGTAAAATCTTAAAACTAAATATGAGATTTTATTATAAAATCAAGCTCAGAACAATATAATTATAAAGACAAAAAAACAATATAAGTAGATGAAAGAGAAGACTTTTCTTCATATTCAAGTGTATCTTACAATGGTGAATAATATCTCAATTTATAGGTTGAGATATCACTCCAAAGGTCACCATGTTCAATGACTAAACTAGTAGATACATTGTTATCCAAAAAGGGGGGTTCATATCACCTAGGGAATATACATACATGAATCTTATAGTTAATGAATAAACCAAATGGACAACCCACTATTCAATGGATTTATAGCAACCCCCCTTGATTGTCCATTGATAATGTGCCTCGTTAAAACCTTACTAGGAAAAAACCTATGGGGAAAAAATTCTAGTGAAGGAAAAAAGAATACGCATTATTTGTTGCCTCATTAAAAACCTTGTCAGGAAAAACCAGTGGGACAAAACCTCGATCAAGGAAAAAAGAGTGCAACGCGTATTATACTCCCCCTATTAAAATATCACTTAATTTCTTATGATGATGTCATCCAATCTCATATACCAACTTCTCAAATATTGACAGTGTCTTTGTGATCAAATCACATTCACGAAAATGTAGCATGATTGAATTAATCCTGATATATCATTTTCTGGTTCCGTGGATATGATGAGGCTTTGAGTTTAGCCGAACATATTCTTAAAAATCACTATATTTATGACCTCGTTGTTGCAAGTAAATTGTTCATTCAACTTATTCATAGTAACAATCATCTTGTGGACACTTTCATTTGCAGTTGATTATCTTGTCAAATAACTTCAAATAAATGTCTTTGATGTCATTTCAACATCTTCTTTTTGGGAGGAGCAGAATCTTGTCAATAAACTCACTGCAAAATATTTGATTGTATATAGCAAGGTTCATTAGTGCCTCCAATTGACTGATATATGGAGTTTAATCACTAAAAAGTTTTTCATCCTTTTCTTGAGATCGAAATGAATCCTTATTTAAGTCAACCGATCTCATAACCATTGGGGTACTCAATGAATGTCATTTATCCTTATAAAATCGCAAAAAAAAATCAATGTAGGTTGCTTAATGGACAAATATTTCATTTGTCAAATTTTCAATTTGTAGGTCAAGACAAAAATTTATCTTACCAAGATCTTTTCATTATAGATTTCCTTTATAAACACTCGACGACTTTTGGAACCTCTTTTAGAGTGCTAATAATGTTCAAGTCATCAACATACACAACTATTATAATAAATTCAGATCCCTACCTTTTTATAAAAATGTAAGGACAAATAGGGTCATTTTTATACCCTTTCTTCCCTGATTATTTCATTCCATGTAAGGATTATTGAAGCTTTATTGAAAAAGTTTCTTTCAAACATTTCAATGCTTCATGCACCTTGAATGCTTCAAGGATTTTATATAACCTTCAGTGTCTAGCTAGACATGGCAATTATTCATTATATGCATTCAAGTTTTTCATATGTTGTCAGATCAAAACAAACCTCATTGCATCCATCATAGGGAAAAATATCTCCAATACTATCAAGACTTTATGTAGAATCTTTATGCCCCAAAGTACAAGTCGTACTTGATATCGTACGATTATACTATCGCATATTAATTTATTTATACCTCACTGATATTATAACTTGATTATGGACTATCAGTCCAAAACGTCACTTTTCTAAGTGAAACAAAATATACTTGAATTATGCGTTTTATTTGGTCAATCATTTTTTTGTCCACACTATGTGAAAAATTTGAATTCAAGATCCTCATCACGATTTGTACTATTGAGTGCTTCTTTATATTAAAGATATCGTCGACGGTCATTTGATATCGATTTCAATATGACATAACTTATCGAGATTTCTTCATCTTTCATCATTTCAGATATCTGAATATTTATCAATATTTTATGAAGTGTCATGTCGTCGTGCTCCTTTAAAGCACCCGCCTCTTTATCATGACCATCTCGATCATTTTCTCCTGTCCTTCCTCAAGGAGTTTTATATTTGGAATCGATCGGTCTATCACGATTCAAGCGTATCGTAGACTCTGTTTAACAAAGACATCTCGTTGGAGTATTTTCAACTGAATTATAACTTAAGGTCAGTAAACTCATCTGACAATTGATTTGCAACATTATGCAAATGAATTATCCCATAAACTTCAAGTTCACATTTTTTTAGATGAAGGACTAGATAATTCATAATTCATCTCTCACATAATTTTCAGCTGTCAATCATCTCTCACATAATTTTCAGCTGTCAATCATCTCTCACATAATTTTCAGCTATCAATCATCTCTCCCCTTAATGTTAGAAACTCTATCATTCATCCCAACTTCATTTAGGGAAGCATCTTTATGCGTGTGGTGGAGCAATTAAATCATAATCGTACATTCAAAGTTTTAGATGAAAATTGTTTGGTTCCTGACCCTGAACGAATTTGATAGGGGACCTTTATTGTCTTGATGCATATAAGTGTTTCTACCTGTTAAATAAATTCATCTCATACCAAACTTCTTTAGGGAGATTTTTTCTCGTAACCATTGGGTTAGTTATAATTAGAGGCATACAATTTTTGTTAAACCCACCAACATTATCAACATAATTTTATAATTTGAAACTATGCTCATAATTTTATAATTCGAGCAAACAACCTTACAAAAATTAATTTGCAAGTTGATAATAAACTCACATGTGACCATACCATAGATGCATTGATTAAATCATAATAGTAAATGGTCAACATGGCAAGTGAATGGGTCCATATTCACCTTTTTATATATTCCAAATAATTTCAGGAAATAATATTCCAACCTTAGCTGGTACAATGATAATTTTATAATGAAAACAAGAAACACATTAGAGTTCTTGAAGAATCTTCTGTTTCTTCAACATATAACCACGTGAATTCTCAATTTATTTTACATCACATTTAATCATAAATGGTCAATCGGTTTAGCCAACTGATATTTATTTCAGTACATTTATAGTTTACTTTTGCATGTGATTTCATCAGCATGCCCATTTTGTGTGCAATAAACAAGAGGAAAAAATGGGTAATCTTTTACATAAATATTTATAATCTACTTTGATTGTAGTAATCTTAAGATATTAACCTTTTTAGAATTTATAGTCTCAATATAATAATTTTTCTTTTCAATTTATTCGAAACTTAAAAAGTTTATTTTGAGACTTACTACAACCCCAATATTATTATTTTGATAATAACACAACTTGTTGGAGCTTACAATTGATTTTGTGTACTATCACATTTTTTATGATATCATTCGTATGGTGAGCATCTCCTTCATGGAGATAATTATATTATTATTTTCATGGTCAAATTATTACAAGCAAGACATGTTTATTTCTTCACCTTTTTCTTACCATAGGTACACAATCAATGACAAATTTGTATTGTCACACAATAATATTATTTGGTCATGGCCACAACCTTTATAGGCAAGAGTTACTTCTTTCTTTTTTCCTTTCGATATTTTACGGTAAATAAACCATAATATTTATGACATATAAACATACACGACCATTGACCATTTCTGCCAAGTAAAATTTATTTAATTCTCTCAAACCTCCCGTAGAGGTGAGTTATGGTATATTTCCAACCATACATGAATATTTTCTTATTCATATATTTTTCCTTTATATTTTGACAGATTCACTTTCAACAATGAGCAAACATTCAAGATATTTATCACAATTCACAATCTCTTCATCAGTTGACCATAACCATTTATACATGTCATACTTTCATATTTGACATATTTACATGACCCACCTCAACATCACTTTGAAAGGTAAAGTGCACCGCCGTTTTATATTCTTTTATTTTGATGGAGGATTTATAAAATTATCAAATTATTAGGTCATACGAGAAATACATGTATGATGACCTTTCATATTGTTTTGATGACAAAAATTTCCTTCACATTTTGAAGGATTATTTTGAGAACTCGTAGTGTTCTTTTCACCACAATAATGACTATTATTATTTCGTCATTCCATGTCCTATTCATACATTCAATCATTTATCATCTTTCAGACTTATTATTTGTTGCTACCACATTCATACGATAGAATGGAGCAATCAATTGGGCAAATTTCAACGTTAAAATATATTGCAACCACTTTTTCTTCACGGAGTGGAGCAAATTCATTGGGACAAATTTCATGACTTTTTATAAAAAATATATTATTTTTACCTTAGTCATCGCTATATCACTAGTATGATGCATTGATACTCAAGTTCAATGTCTTATCCATATAAAGGTGTCTTAAGCCATAATTTTGTGGGACTTGAATCCAATACCTTATCATTATGGTGCATCAAGATTCAAATCCGATGTCTTACCCCTTTTGGTGCGATATTACTTGATTTTCTCTTAACAAGTGCGATAGTAGGTCAAGTGAAATGGACTTATCTCATATCCTCTTAAATTTCTCTTAACAAATATCAATTGAATCTCTATTTCCATTTATATAATTTCCTGCACCACCTCAACTATACAATTAGTGCAACTAAATTTTAAAATATTAATCATTAAAAAGAGAATTTGTTTATTCAAATATATGTACAAACTAAATTAGTCAAATCATCTCACTATTCGGAGGAATCGAATCTTCATATTACTACTTCTCCAATAGTTAGTACAGCCGACAAATAATAATTAAATGTAAGCAATACTTTCTAAAGCTTACATATGATTAGTTGATTTAATCAACTCCAATTCCTGCAAAACTACAATTACATTATTATGTAATATAAACTAGTCTAATCTTTAAATCTTAAAATAACTTAAATTAGAATAGATAGGAAAAGTTAATCCCTCAATAATAGGAGCAAGATGATAAATAATTTGGATGCATCTTGGAACAAGCCAACTCTGTCATGGAGTGTGTCAACATTACTGTTTTTTTTTCTTCTTTAATAGAAATTTTGAGAATGGAAAAGTACAAAAATCTTCTAGCTGTATTGCTATCAAGCACCATAATATTAATATAGAAACTCGTGCTGATAACGTATTATAAAATCAAGCTCAGAACAATATAATGATAAAGAGAAAAAGACAATATAAGTAGATAAAGGAGAAGACTTTTCTTCATATTCAAGTGTATCATACAATGATGAATGATATCTCAATTTATAGGTTGAGATATCCAAAGGGGGGGGGGGTCATATCACCTAGGGAATATACATACATGAATTAGGTAGTTCAAAATAAACCAAATGGGCAATCCATTATTCAATGAATTTATAACAAATTTATGTTTATCTAGTTACATAGATTTTTCCTTTAAAAAGACCTTTAAATGGAAACCCCACAATCTTAAAAGGACCATAGATTGGAGTGGGCTAGCACTTCATTTATTCTAAAAGAATTGTATAGGATTTTTTTCTGTAACACCTCAGAACTTATCAGACCAGAACAACAGAAAATTAGTGAACCACGGCAGGGTTCACCGACCGTGAAAGGAACCACGGTCTATCGACCTGCCCGTTGTTCACACCCAACCAGAAATGGTGGACCACAGGACACTTCACGGACCGTGGACCATCACACGAGCCATGGGGAGGCTCGTGGAAGCCATGCAAAACTCACCAGGCTCAGGCATCAGACCACAAAGCCCTTCACAGGCCGTTGTCTTGATGAAGGACTGTGGTGGCGTCCGTGGACTTGAGCCAGCAGACCCCAGCCCAAATGAAGAACCACAGTGACCTTCACGGTCCTTGGTCCTTCACACGGGCCGTGGTAGGGCTCGTGGTTGGGCCACCCAGAACCAGTAGTCACTACCCAAGGACCACGACCCACTTGACGGGCCGTACTCCCTTTTACGGTCCGTCATAGGGTCCGTGGAAGGCCCCCATCAGATTTTAAGTGGGGTCGTTTTAGTCTTTTCCCCTATGTGTTGGACGCCTAAACTATGTCATTTAATCCCTATACTACGTCATTTTACTCAGTTTAAGCCTAATAATTATTAGAACTTACCCAAAACTATTATTCTCTAAAATTCACCAAGCTTAGAGGCGAAAATGAAGAGAAAGGAGGCGATAGATTTCTCAAGAACACGCAATAGGTTTTCTTCAGTTCTAGCCTAGAAATCGAAAGATTTCTCCGTGAAATTCATCACCAGGTATATGGGATTTCACTAGTGGATTCCTTTCGTCCACTAGGTCCCTAGAATTCAGTAAGACTCTTGATTCCCTATATCTTGTTTAGACCTAGGGTTTCTAGAAACTTTAGATAGTTGTTGTGATTTAGATGTTATAGTGTTCCTAATCAATTTATCATGTTTTCGTGGAATCGTTCTTTAGTTCTTTGCATTAAACTCAGAACCCTAGTGGTGTAGATCCTCTTAGTTCATGAATTACACTTGCTAGGTCAGTAAAACATATAATCATGCTTCAGTTTTTGAATGTCACATTGTGAGTAGATAACTGTTACATTCTCATATTTTGCATGTCAGTATTTTATGCTATTCAACATTTAAGTATTTCAGTCATAATGTGTCATATACATATACAATTGGGATTAGACTTAACACCGAGTTGGACTAGGGTTCAACATACCCTTATAGTCCCAGAACTACGTGGCCCCATATGTTTATACATCTCCTCTGTGGGCATCAGATTTAGTGATCATGCCAGTAATGCCTTTATACCCATGACAAGGTATATTGGGTCCTCTCGATAGGGAGTATACATCGGACTTCGTGTTTAGCTCACGCGGTTTTATGTCGGTTCATAATAGCATCCATAGTCAGACTCTAGTGCATTTGACCAAGATTTTTCAGTTTATACTTCAGTATTCAGTCTCAACATGTTATGTTCAGGTTGCAGGTTCAGGTATTCAGCATCCAGATCACGCATAGATTGGTTCCCAATCCGTATTCAACAACTTCAGTGGTGAATCCTCATACTTCGAGGACAATAGACATGCTTTTCATATTAGCCTTTACTTTCAGTTTTCAATTTTACTAGAGTTAGCTGGGGGCATGTCCCAGCAACTCTAGTCAGTAAGAGGCTTTTCAAACACAGTGTTAGACTCAAGTTTAGTTTTTGAGTGATTGTTCTGTATCACTAAACTCTTAGTAAGCTTTATATTTATTTATATCAGTATTGGGAATTCCTCACATTCAGTTATCTCATGTTTTAGCTTTCGCATAGTATCTCTTTATTTTGTTATGTTTAGTATGCTTATGATATGCTAGTTTAAGGTTAACTTGGGGTCACTCGTGATCCTAGGTCCCGTGTTTACGTCAAGGGGGTAGCCTTTGGACGCGACAAATTTGGTATCAGAACATTAGATTCAAAATTCCTAGGATGTCTGAAAGCCGTACTAAGTAGAGTTCTTTTCATGGGTGTGAAGTGCACCACATCTAATGAGAGGGAGGCTACAAAGTGTTTTAGGAAATACTTTCCTTTTTTGCTACTTTTATCGTGCATGAGGTATAATCTAATTTCTCATTTCTAATTCGTCGTACTGTGTTTCAGATCATGCCTCCTCGTAGAGCTTACAGAAGGAATGCTAATGCCCATAACGCTAACACAGTTCCTCCGGTCCCAGACCATGAGGTTTTCGAATGTAGAGTTTTGGAATGTTATCGAGCTTTTGGCTTAGAGTGTAGCCAACCAGAACAATCAACAGGCCCTTTTTCTACTAACACTAATGTTGGTCCAGCAATAACCAGGGTTCGTGCTTTTGTTCAAATATATATCTGTTTGAGTTTCTAGGGTCGCAAATTGGTGAGGACCCACAGAACTTCACTAATGAGGTTAAGAAAATATTTGGGGTAATGCAAGTGACTAGTAATGATAGGGTTGAGTTAGCATCCTACCAGCTGAAGGATGTGGCTCACATTTTGTTCACTCAGTGGAAAGAAAACAGGGGTACAGATGCAGCTCCTGTGCCTTGGGAATATTTTACGGACATGTTCTTCCCGAGAGAGTTCAAAGAGGCTAAAGCTCAAGAGTTTATGAATTTGAGACAAGGTAGCATGTCACTCTAAGAGTATGGACTTAAGTTCAATCATATCTCAAGGTATGCTCTTCACATTGTTGTCGATCCAAGGGCAAAATGAGTAAGTTTCTGTTTAGGGTATCCGACTTGATGAAGATAAAGTGCAGGAATGCTATGTTGTTAGAGGATATGAATATTTCTAGGCTTATGACTCATTCCCAGCAGGTTGAGGGTGACAAGCTTAGGGAAATGACTAAGGACAACAAGAAGGCTAGAACACGAAATTATGAATACTCTCAGCAAAAATTGGGGGATGGAAATCGCTCACAGTTTCAATAGAGATCGATAGCCCTAACACCTTAATCACCTAGTGCTCCATCTCGCAGGTTCCGACAGGGTCAAAACGGTAGGGCATCAGGATCTAAGTCTCAGGGGAGTGCTTCAGGTAACAAGACCTTCCCAACTTGTCCAAGGTGTGGTAAGAACCATCTAGGCGAGTGTCCTGCAGGCAAGGAAGGGTGATTTGGGTGTGGTCAGTCTAGCCATAGGTAGAAGAATTGCCCTTCGTCAAGGTAGGGTCAAGGAGGTAACAAAAATAGGGCTCAATCTACAACTCCAGCAGGTCGCCTAACTCAGCAAGGTGCTTCGTCCGGTAGTGTTGGCAGTCAGTGCCAGAACAGGTTGTATGCTCTCTAGGATCGCCAGGACTAGGAAGATTCTCATGATGTGGTCACTAGTACACTACAAATATTTCATTTAGATGTTTATGCATTGTTAGATCCAGGGGGCACGTTGTCTTTTGTAAGTCCTTATATATCAGTGTCAGTCCAGAAACATTTTTTACAACCCTTCTCAATCTCTACTTTAGTTAGTGACTCAGTTATAGCTAGACGAGTATACAAAAATTGCCCTGCCATAGTTTCCTAAAATGTCACCTCAGTAGATCTTGTAGAGTTAGAAATGGTAGATTTCAATATCATTCTATGGATGGATTGGGTACATTCATGTTATGCCTCAGTCGATTGTAGAACTAGGATCGTTCGGTTTCAGTTTCCAAACAAGCTAGTCTTAGAATTGAAGGGTAGCAGCTCAGTGCCTATAGGTCGATTTATCTCTTACCTTAAGGCTAGGAGAATGATTTCCAATGGGTATACCTATAATATTGTTTGGGTTAAGGATTCAAGTTCTGAAACCCCAACTCTTGAGTCACTCCCTGTAGTAAATGAATTCCCAGAAGTATTCCCATAAGATCTTCCCAAAGTGCCTCCTAAAAGGGAAATTGACTTCGGAATAGATCTCCTTCTAGATACCCAGCCTATTTTGATTCCTCCTTAAAGAATAGATCCAGCCGAGCTTAAGAAATTGAAAGAGAAGTTGGAAGACCTTCTAGATAAGGGCTTCATGAGACCTAGTATCTCTCCATGGGGTGCTCCAGTGTTGTTCGTGAAAATTAAAGATGGTTCACTCAGAATGTGCATTGACTATCGGCAGTTAAACAAAGTTACAATCAAGAATAAGTATCTCATCCCCAGGATTGATGACTTGTTTGACCAAATTAAGGGTGCTAGTTTTTTTCCCAAGATAGACCTAATATATGTCTATCATCAGCTCAGAGTCAGAGATAGTGACATCCCAAAAATAGCCTTAAGAACTTGGTATGGTCATTATGAATTTGTGGTTATGTCATTTGGACTAACAAATGCTCCTGCAGCTTTCATGGACTTAATGAATGGGGTGTTAAAACAGTAGTTGGACTTATTTGATATCGTCTTTATTGATGATATCCTTATTTATTCTCGGAGTGAGGAAGAGCATGTGACTAATCTCAGAGTTGTTCTACAAACTCTCAAAGAACGCCACTTATTTTCTAAGTTTAGAAAATGTGAATTCTGGTTACAATTAGTTGCTTTCCTCGGTCTTGTGGTATATAGTGAAGGGATTCGAGTGGATTTTTAGAAAATTGAGGTAGTGAAACGCTGGCCCAGACCCACCTCTCCAACAAATATCAGAAGTATTTTGGGTTTGGCCAGTTATTATAGGAGATTTGTTGAAGGGTTTTCATCCATAGCTTCCCCATTGACCAAGTTGAGTCAGAAGAAGGTCAAATTTCAGTGGTCAGATGAGTGTGAAAAAAGCTTCTCAGAATTGAAGACTAGGTTGACTACAGCTCTTGTTTTGACTCTACCAAATAGTTCAGACGATTATGTGATTTATTGTGATGCATCCACGGTCGGCCTAGGTTGTGTGTTGATTCAACGAGGTAAGTGATGAGTCCACGATTTGGACTCATTTAGGGATTTATTTTAAGAGAGTTAGTGTCCTCAAATGCATATTTTGTGCCAATAAATGATTTAAATCCTTGAATTTTAGGTATTTGTATTTAGGAACGATCTGTGGACACTATTGATCAAAAAAGGAACAAAGCAAGCTAAAGGAATGAAGAAATGAAGACTTGATGATCGCCGATGTCACTCGGCGAATCGCCAAATTGCCAAGATACCGCCTAAAGTTACAGATTGCTGGAGCTAAAATGGGAGTGAATTTGGCGAGCAGTAATTCCATTCGGCGTGTCGCCGATCTTTCCGACGTAGGACAACCAGGTTGCCAAAAGTGCTGAAGAAGATTCAAGCAAGTGCTTATGGGTGAGATAGAAGGAAAAAGGGCGAATCACCAAATTATTCGATGATCCCGACTTGGATCGCCTAAAGTTACAGTAGCCACACCAAGAAGAAGTTAAAAATGAAAGCGAGATGAAGAATCCCCGATCTGTCGGTAACACCAGACTTACCTCGCCAAGTAACACATCAGACTTGTTTAAATTAGTTTTGGCTAGAGAGAGAAAGTTATTTAGAAACATGAGGAAGAAATTACTTAGAAAGAAAACACTACCAAAAGCTTTTGCAAGTGATTTTAGCAAGATTTTCTTAGAGATGTTGTAATAAAGAAGATTTTTAGTTGATTTCCTCATATAATTCTCATTTTTTACTCAACTATGGGAGTGAGGATGGATGTTGATTTTTCTACTTCCGATATGAGTGGCTAAAACCCGTCTATTGAGGTTTTGACTATGAAGCCAATTGTTGAGTTTTGCTAAGTGGGTATTGTTGAATTGCACATAATGGGGTTAATTTGAAGTGGATCTGAGTTGCTGTTGAGTTTTGAAGTTGTTTTGCATATTTAGTGTAACAAGTATAGTGTTGTGATCTTGCTCGAGAGAGAGGCACAAAACCAAGGTAGCAAACTTAGCATCCTTAGTAGTGGGTTACCTCGATTTCAGCTCGAGAGACTGAAATACGATATATATCCTTTGTATCCAGCTCAAGAGAGTGGATTTGATGAGGACAAAGGGCTGGGAATCTTCCGATTAGTGTTGCAGTTTTAGAGAATTCAACATAGAAAAGGTAATTTTTCGAAAGAAAGTTATCTTATATAAGGCCCGACCTACCCACAACAAATTACCCTATTGTGAGTATCAACATTCACTCTCAAAAGTAAAATTCGATAATTGGCTTGTTAATTCCCCAAGTTCTACTTTATTATTTGTTTATTTCGTGTTGATTCGTGAAATTTGACATTTGAAACTCAACCCATAAAAGCATAACAAGTGTTTCATTGAAGAGATTGTTGTCACAACTTCATCTTCGAATTTGAAGGAAAAACTACTCCCTTGGGACTCGACCCCAACTTACTTTGTTGGGTTATATTACTAATGAACGATCGTTCACACTTAGTATTGGATAAAGTGTTTTGATACGTTAATCAAAATGGCACCGCTGTCGAGGAGTAGCGTTACTTAGAATTCTTTGATTGAAGATTTTACACTCTCAAATTTGTTGGTTGTAGTTGAATTAGCTTTGGCTACTTTGCGTAAGAGTTGGTTAAACTACGTAGAAGTGAACATGAGTGAAGAAGATATAAATGATAGCCAAGTAGGTCATCGAGATGGTATAAACGATATCAATAGTATCTACAACTCAGCTCAATCGGGTGGAATGGGTGCAATTTGCATCCCACAAGCTAATGAGAATGCGATGTTTGAAGTCACTAGCACCACTCTTCACTTACTCCAAATGAGGGGACTGTATGAATGGCAAGATCACGAAGACCCGCAGGAGCACGTAAGAAATTTTACAGAGGTTTGCAGCCCTCTTTCATTCGAAAATGTGTCACAAGAGTCAATCCGGATGCGGTTATTCCCACTGTCCTTAACAGGAGAAGCTAATAAGTGGTTAGCCAATTTACCAAACAATTCCATCACATAATGGGAGAAGCTGATTATAGCATTTAACACAAGGTTCTTTCCTCCATCAAGGATGATGAAACTTAGAGACGAAAAAGGTTTCAAGCGACGGGAGGAGGAACCCATCCATGAAACATAGGTGAGGTGTAAGAAACTCCTACTTAAATGCCCAACTCATGGGTTACCAAACGATTTGTTACTTCAATACTTTTACTGAAGTCTTGATTTGGTTAATAAAGGAGTGGCTGATCAATTGGTACGAGGAGGAATAATGTTACAATCATTTGAGGTAGCTTCGTTTCTTCTTGATGACATGACTAGAATAAACCAAGCGTGGTAGACCCAAAAGGATCAAGTCTCTCCATTTTGGTTTAGACTAACGCAAGAACAACTTGATAAAGAGAGAGAGGGATGAAAACATCAAGAAGATGTTGACCCAAATGGAATTTCTACAATATCACATGAAGGGGACCTGTGGAGTGTTTAGAGTTGAGGAGGGTTCTACTTCCGGTTACTCAAGGTCGGGGGAGAGTCAAGGTTGGAGCTCCAAGAGATATGAGGAGGGTTTCCATCCACGCTATCTACAACGAGGCGGAAATTAAGGTTGGAACTATCACAAGGGAGAAGAACAAAGGAGATCCTATCAAGATTGGGCTAAGCAAAATGATTATTAGAGATGGGAAGATGATCATGATGATAACCATACTCACTTGAGTGAAAGCCAAAAATCAAAAGGGAGTGCAAGTAGTCCCCGAGTGAATGGCTTGTTGTCATGCATACTTGATAAAGTTGAAGGTTTGGATGATTTGTTGAAAGGGATGAAAAATGACTTTTCATCATTGAATAGTAAAGTGAACTCCCATGTTGATGCCATTAAGATACTTGAAGGACAATTGAGTTTATTATCAGCTCAATTGAAACCACAAATGACGATGGAAGATGACGCTAGAGGGATGGATGTAGTTACTCGTAGCGGAAAGGTGGCAATAGGTAATGTGATGGGAAATGAATATGCTCAAAAGCATGAAGAAGATAAAGGCATGTAGGAACAAGAGTTACTTAGCCATCAAAGCATTGCCAAAGAACCATAAAAGGGAGTGACACAACACGTTCAAATTCCAAAAGTCATGGAACCTCTGCCCAAAATACCTCCCCCATTTCCCCAATGTTTGACGATGAAGTATGAAGATGAAAATTTCAAGAAATTCTTATCAGTTTTTAAGACATTGTCAATTAATCTCCCCATTGTATAGGCATTGTTAGAAATTATGGGATATGCCAAGTTCATGAAAGAGTTAGTCACAAAGAAAATGAGCTTGGATTTTGAGACAGTTTAAGTTTCCCATAGTTGCAGTGCAATTATGAGTAAGTAGTTGATCAAAAAGAGAGAGGATCCTGGGGCATTCACAATCCCTTGCACCATGGGCATGCTTCAATTCGCTAAAGATTTATGCGATTTGGGGGCAAGCATCAACTTGATGCCCTATGCGATAAACAAATAACTTGGGTTGAGTGAACCAAAATCAACCACAATGAGACTCTTAATGGCTTACCGTTCAATCAAACATCTTGTGGGGATACTTTACGACATCTTGGTAAAGGTTGATCGGTTCATTTTCCTGGACAATTTTTTATAGATGCTGAAATTCCCATTATTTTGGGAAGAGCATTCTTAGCAACCGGAATAGAATTGGTGGATATTGAAAGCGGAGAGTTGAAGTTTTGGGTGAACGAAGATGAAGTAACCTTCAATGTTTGTAAGTCAATGAAACACCCAAGTGATATTCATGTGGTGTCTATCGTTAATGTTGTCGATGAGGCGGTGGCTAGCGTGAACCATTTGATGTGCATGACCGAACCTCTTGAAGCTGTGCTTGCTAACTTTGATGAATTTGACATTTAAGGTTATGAAGAGTGAGTAGCTTCTCTTTCAGGCTCGGGAAGGTATTCAAAAACTCCATTGAAATTGGACATTGATTTGAAAAATAGAGAGAGTCATCCCGCAAAGCCATCAACAGAAGAACCACCACATCTAGAATTAAAAGCACTT
>JAJOOH010015349.1:0-39108 GCA_029582605.1 Solanum gracilifrons | reverse complement strand
GATGTCACAAGTTTCAAAGTGTTGGCTTGTTCTTCAGTCTCAGTATCACTCTCATATTTAACAAACCTAATAATTGAATTAGCATATTCAAGTTCACATGACCTTCTTCCCAATTTGAACACCAAATAAGCAGCATAATCAGTCTTTGGTGACAACATTTTTGTTCCTATTTTTCCACGAATGTCCAACTGAAGTACAGAGTTAAGATATGCCACTTTGGAGAATCTGCAAAAGTATTGCAAGAAGCATTTGTAAGGATAATTTTATAAATTTTTTTTAATGATATGTAGGGTGTATCTCCTTTGTAGGTCTACCAGATGCGAAGTTAAATTAACGAGATTTGGGTATCAGATGGTTGAAATAAAAAGATTTATATATCATCTGTGAAATTTAACATGTTATAGCATATTTATCTTTTTACGATCAAAATATTTATAGGAACTGTATAAAGTTGATCCTTCCAATACTTCTCCGGCTGATCCTAATTAATTAGAACTACACCTTCCACTTCTTTCTCGAATTCTTTTAGCCTTTGCACTCTAGAACTCTCATCCTAAAGTTCTTCTTTCGATACAAGTTTTGAATATTCTAGATTCTTCTTTGAAATATCTTAGATATTAATTAAGATGGTGATGACCTTTTAACACCCCTCTCAATACCAACTTAATTTGTTCTTTGCATCCATTTTGAGTGATCCTCGAGACATTGCAATCTCAGGATGACATGCTACTCAAATCTAATCGGGCAATCAAGCCACTCATGATCACATTGAATACCTCGGCTCATGGGTCCGTAATCACAAAATCCTAGTTTTTTCTAGCTCTTATTTTCTTCATACTTGTTAGTTAGTAGAGGTATGTTACCTCATTATGATTGGTAAGGTAAGGTTCAATTTCCTTTGTTTGTACTTATCCCTACTGAGTTTTTTTATTATTTTTAATAGAAGGCTGCTAAAAAAAATAATTTCAAGAAATCTATTTTATACGATATCAAATTAAAGTACGTTGCATAAAACATTTATAAGAAAGAGGAATGAAGTACGTTGTAGATCAAATTAAGGAAATGATAAGAGATAAACCTGGAATCGTGGTGTTTCTTCCATTGCCAAGAGTGTATGTCATCACTCCCCAAAATTTCAAGCTTTCTTACTGCTATCATAAAACATTTTTTCCCACTGTGCTTATCGATAAAAAAACTCTGAAAGAAAAAAAAACATTAAACAGTAGAAAAATGTATAGTATTGTATTTATAATCTAATTATTAATCCAAATTCACACCAGGTAAGGAACTTTTAATTTTATAAAGAAAAGTAGCATACATGATAGAGTTATTATAGATAAAGGTAGGGAAAATAAAATAAAAAAGGATTATAAGTAATGAACAAAGTCAAAATAAGAAAATAAAAATATCGTGATGACATGGCCATATCAAATTGATCCTTACATAAAATGATATTTTCATCATTACATAATGATGAATTTAATGATAAGATATAATAAAAAATAAATAATTAACAATACAAATAAACGTTGTGTTTAAAATAACAATATAATACAATATGATAACTCACAACAACCCAAAGGCATATAGTTCAATTTTTCGAATAACCTAAACTTGGTGAGTGAAACAGAATAAAACAAGATTCTTTTGATCTTTCTTAGTTTCATTAACTATGAAAAAAATAAAAAAGTACAAAAAATGAAACATCAAGAAAGATATAGCCAGTGAACAATGAATTGATTGAAAACTATAAGATATTAGATTTTAAATTTTAGCAAAGATAAAAAATTGGGTGGTCATTTCTTTCTACCTGCTTGAGCTATAGAATTACCTGGTATAGTAGTCGTGATAAAGGACGTGAAAAAAGTTTAATTGAATCTCCTTTACTTGAAATTACACCGATACACATGGTAAAAATATATTTAAAAATAAATTATATATGAATTGTTGAATTCAAAGTCTAGTTTAGCAACAGAGGGGTACAAAGGTTGTTTTAGATTACGAGTTTAAATCCTAAGTGTGACACTCATTTTTTTTAATGTTCTTATATGAATTTCTAACTCATCATTATATTGTTTGATACTTGTGTTAGTGAGAGGCTAAAACCGATTTACAAGATTAATACCAATTTCATATGAATCCTATACTTTTATATATATTGGAACATAATTTTATGTGTAAAAATTCATGATAAATGCAATAGATATAGTAGATATAAATCACAACTTTAAACAACATCATGATTTAAATGTTAAGTAACTAAAAAATTGAATCCATAAATCTTAAATTCTGATTTTGCCTCTGGTGATAGGTACCAAATACGTACCTAATAAATAATTTAGGTTCACGCAAACTAGCACATATACCACCATTACTAAAATATAAATAAAACCATTGAAGGTAATTAATCACATCAAAATGAGATTTTACCAGTCTGCCGCGGTCAAGGTGAATGGGAAAATCACATAGACTAAAAAAGAGCTCCTTTTTGGTGTTGCAAATCCGAGGAAGCTTAGATCTATCAATTATATTTTGGTAATCGGAAGGCAAAAATCTTCCCCAAATTTCATCAGATTTTGCAACAAATTTGAATCCTGTTGATAAAATTGTTGATCTTACTGCATCTGCTGGAGTTGTTCTTGAAATTATTTCAAAGATGCAACCTTCTGGCAACATTTCAAAATAATTCATTGGAGCTATGGACTTAGAAAAATTCATGTCAAAATTCTTATAAAAGTTTATAACCGAGAAATAACCTAAGTTTTTTTCTTCCAAGCTTTATATATGTTTAAATAATCAAAAGAAAAAAGATTTCAAAGGTCTATACATTGTCAAATATAGTAATAAGTACAAATAAGCATATACAATTATGTTTTTTTTTCCTTTTTTGTCAATGAGTACAGATAAGCAAAAAGTCAAACTTATTCAAATAACAATAACCATTACCACACCTTAATCTCAAACAAGTTTCACGTACGTTGCTTCAGTTAAGTGTATCGAGACTAATATTATATTATATAAAATAAAAATAACAAGCACGAGAAGATCTCTATTTAATTTGGAGTGTAAGTGTGTGATTGGACTAAAAGACTCATAGAAAGTGTTGTACCTATGTAAACGTATTGACATGACTGAAATGTTATCTAAAGTCTAAAATAATTGGTATTGCTTATATGAAAGAAAAAAAAACTTCTATTATGTGCCACACTTTGTGATTTTAGGTCTACTTCGTCTCATTTTAATACATTCACAATTTAATTAATTTTTTATTTAACCATGATAAATTAGTACGATACGGTGTAAACATCAGATGCAAATAGATTGTTATCCAATAGAGGTCAATAGTGTAGAACATGACCAAACTGTCTCATTTCAACATCGATTCCCATAGTATTTAGATCTTTTGAAAAGCAAATAGCCATAACACATTATTGTTTATATATCAAGAAAACACATAAGCTATATTATAGTATAGTACAATATCTTCTTCATTCTGGTCTAAATTCAATTCCTTGAACAATAAGGCCACCTTTTCCATGAAGCCGCGTAATCTCCATCAATCGCGCTTCAACATCTCCATCATCTCCTGTATCGTTGATAAAATTTCCCAATTCTATTTCCATCCATCCATCGACTCTTTTTCGTGGACGTTTCACATTACGTTTGCGTCTCCTAACCCTTTTTCCGACTAGACTCACGACACTAGCTCGTTCCTCGGCCTCTTTATCACTCACACGATTCACAAATCTAACAAATGCATTAGCAATTTCTAGTCCATCATGATCCTTTGCCAATTTGAACACCAAATAAACAACATATTTGGTTCTTTTCGACAATATTTGTGTTCCAATTGTGCCTCGTATGTCTAGCCAACTTACACCCTTGAGATGAGCCACTTCCGAAAATCTGCAAAATAAAACGTATATATTGTCTCAGATACATGTATTTAGTGAATTTAAGTTATATATAACATCGCCAATATAAGTAATTTTTGCTCCATCAAATCACATTTACCTATTGTAATAGGTAGCATATTTCATTACACATTTTAACGAGGCTCATCTATATATATATCTTTGGGTGGCCTGATTGTGTAAAAAATTATTTCTTAACAATAGTGGCTGAGGTAGAATTTCAACCAAGGGATTTAAAAAATAACATATGTAGAAATTCGTTAAAAGGCAATGAAGTATAATTTTTTTATACGTAGTACATACATAAAAAAAAAAAAATAACTTTTTATACATAGTATAATTTTTCGCAAACCTGGAGTCGGGATGAGAAATCCATTCCCAATACCATGGTGTATCAACTCCCCATGAAATAGCAAGTTCTCTAGCTGATATCATAAAACATTTCTTGCCTGTTTTCTTATCAAGTGAAAAGCTCTGTTTTCAAAAATAAAATAAAATCTTAGATTCACACTACTAGCTTATAGTCCATTCAAAAATAAAATAAAATTGACAATTGTTAATATAATCTATTTAATTTTGCATTTTTAATGGTGTTTGTAACCCATTGGCCGGAAAATCTTAGAAGTTCAGTTAGTTGACTATCTGAACTTCCGTTTTATTTCAGAGAGATCGATTCCCAATTTTTAACAAAAACAAAATAAAATAAGAAAAACCTGATTAATTAAGATTTACGCCGCCGTAAGCACACTAGTGGATTTCAGTGCCTCCTATCGAACATGACTCAATTCCTAGATTTCAACTCTGATTAAGATACAAATTTGAGACCTCAAGTCAAAGGTTCATGATTTTTACCATTATATCACACAATAGTCAGGAGCGGAGTTGGAACGCTCCTAGAATCTAGGAACTCAATATTTTTAGTTCAAATCCTGTATTTATCTTTTAAAAACTCCTCTAATATGTACCAAATTATTAATTTCAAACCAAACAGCTCAAAAAAAACACAAAAAATCCCAAACCCATAAGCTTCAACTCAATTATACATATATTAAACTAAAATGAGCCAAAAAAAAAGCTTACTACTTCCCAATTTAAAGCTACTTACCAATTTGCCTCCATCCATTAGAACAGGGAAGTCACATAGACTAAAGTAAAGCTCCTTTTTAGACGGATAAATCCGTGGGGAGACATATCTCGAGATAATATCTTCATAATCATCTGGCAAAAACTTTACCCAAATAACGTCGGATTCAACAGCAGAGTTGAATCCCCGAGAGATCGCTGATGAAATCACGACGTCTTTCGGGGAAGTAAAGGAGAGAATATCACAAACACAACCTTCTGGTAGCAATAGGAAATAGTCCATTATTGTAAAATTGAAAATTTGAAGTTTTGTGAATTTTTTTTGTTTATATAAAGCAAACTGAGAAAAGTTTATTAAAAAGTTGTTACACTCATGTCTTAATTTTATTCATTTTTGTTTATTTTTCATTATTTTTATCTAGTTCTCACATATGTACATTTTATTTCCAAAAAAATAAATTAAAGAATTGATATTTGCTTAGATACACCAAACAAACAACTCATGTGGAGGAAGATATTATTCCACTAACATAAAACATGAAATGTTTTGAGTTTGAAACTTTTTTTTTTTTTCCTTTTTTTGGTGAAGTGAAACATGAAATGTCTAGGAAGATTCATCATTGGGTATTCGAAATTTACTGGCCCGACTAATTAATCAAGATTAGCATCATCTAAGGTCCATTATCAAGGAGCGTTCCTGACCAAGAATTTCTCCATTCTCCGAATTCAAACCAAAGACTTCTTGTTTAGTTAACACTAGAGAAATCTCATTCATCGCACCACATCTTTGATGAGTTGTGGCAGTTCCCGAAAAGTAATATTCACAAATTCTTACATTCATCAATTTCTTTTAGTTATAAACTTTAACAACAACATACCACGTGTCTTTGTGGGGTCTGGGGAGGGTAGAGCGTACACAGACTTTACTCCTACCTCAGAGATAGAGAGCCTTTTTCCTATATATCCTCCTCAAGAAAAGCAATTCAAAGCAGTTTAGAAAAAGAAATGACGGAAGTACAAGAAATAGCATATAGTAACAAGATGCATAATAGATTGTCTTAATTTGAATAGTATTGTTTTACCATGGAATGAATTTGCCACTGCATTTTGATTCAACATTTAACAAATTACTATCTCTTACACAGAAAAATGAACATTGGAATTCATAAAGAATAATAATAACAGAACATACACTTGTTCAAGTGAAAATCTATATAGAGTACTTTCAAAATCAATCTCTCACTCGTACTTGAGCTCGAGAAAAATTCCTTATACTAACTGCGTATTCTCCATTTCACGAGCAGTGGAGAGAACGTTTCACACGTTGTCTTTACTACATCTTCAGCAGGTAACGTCTTTTTATCTCGTTTGGAAGTTGAATGACTTGATAGCGAAAGCAAATGTGAAGCCAAAAAGAACAGTGTACCCAACAATCGCGACTGCAACAATTGGAAGAAAATCATGCTTGAAGCCGAAGTAACGTCTCAAGAATTGTTCCACTGTTTCTTCATCAGTAAGTTTGTTCTGAAGATCTCCAAATTGTGATGCAACCAAACCATACAAGGTCCAGGCAACAGGACAACACCAGTAGTACCATCTCCACCATATGGGAATACGCTGTTTTTTTAAAATGAAAATGGAAAAAAAATACAGAGAATATGTCATTTCCGAGCTCTAAGTTAGTTTTGATGTAACAATAAAATGGAAGTGTTTCAACAACTTACAGTTCGTGGAACGATGAATCCTGAGAAAAGATTCCATACTCCGTAGAAGAATGAGCCGACAATTTGAGCAACACTTACATTTGGGGTAACAGCAACGGTCATCATACCGTAGAAAGTGAAGTACAAGAGGGTGAAAAACAGGAAGAACAAGTACCAAAAGAACTTTGCTACCGTCCATTCAAATCCGATCATAGCATACATAATTGCACCACAGAAAACAGATTGCATAAAGACATATGGGATTTCAATGGAAATCTGCAAGATAGAAAAAGCTAAGTAGCATACAAGCATCCCATTACGTTAAATGTGACGATTTGTAGTGGGGAAATCTCAGTGATTAAATGTGAAATTAACGCGAGATTGGCTTATAAGAAATTGAACTCTATGTTCACCTGTCCAAAGGCATAGGGTAAGGCAGAATACATTCCAGCAGCTCTTTCTCTATAGAATACTGTACGTTCAACGGCTACAACAGGCTGCACTGATGATGAATTTTGTGTACCGAGGAAGAGAACAGTAGCATACAAACATCCCATTGCGTTAAATAGATCTTGACTCTTACTCCTGTAACCATAAAAGATCAAGTTTTAGTGTTAGTTGAGGGTATTTATTAGTTTGTTTAATTGTTGTTTTTTGCTTCATAGTTTTGGACTTACACTTTACCACCAATATCCCAAAACATTGTCCCGAAGACCAAGGCAATGATAGTTGTAAACAGAAATCTGACTGCCGTATAAGTAGGATTACGCCAGTATGACCAGTGTTGTTTCCAAAGGCAAGCTATACATTGGGTCCAAAATGGCTGTGAGTATTTAGTATCGAAATGCAGATCTTTTGTACCAGGGCGAGGCACGCTCAGTTCACTAATCAATGCTTTGTTCCTTGTGTAAAGGTCTGATTTCTTGTATAAATCAGTAAAATCAACCCCGAACAGTATTTCTTGAGCCGAGGCTGTGACTTCTAACATCCAAGTTGCTGGATTGTAGCCATCTTTTATTTTACTTACCCCTGGCATGGACTGAACACAAGAGAACTCAGCTTAGTATTTGGTCATATGAACTCGAAAAAGGAAAGCTCTCTTTCATGTAGACAACTTACCTCAAAGTATTTGATCAAATGGCAAGAATGGGGACCCAATGGACCAACGTATATCTCTTGTCCTCCTCGTTTCATTAGAAAGAGCTGCAAAGTGGTTTTTATATCAGTATTCGATGACAAAAGTCTTGGAAAAACAGTGACTATCTTGATTGAGTTCAAAAATATCAAATTCACCTCATCAAAGGCTTCAAAAATGTCGATACTAGGCTGATGGATGGTACAAACAACGGTTCTTCCTGTGTCGACAGTGTTCCTAACAGTTCTCATAACAATTGCAGCAGCCCTTGCATCCAGCCCGGAGGTTGGTTCATCCATGAAAATGATAGAGGGGTTAGCCACTAGCTCCACTGCAATGGTCAACCTTTTGCGTTGTTCAGTTGAAAGACCGTTGATCCCTGGCAAACCAACTAAGGCTGATCTTAACGGTCCAAGCTCCACAAGATCCATGACTTGCTCAACAAACATCTGCACGACGATAAATAAATAGGATTTTCTTACATGAACTCAACCTTCTTTTTAGTGTTTAATTGATCTTCCGGTGAAATTCATGTCACGGAAGAAGTTTTTTCATAAGAACCAACCTTTCTGGTCTTTGTATCAACATTATGAGGTAAACGTAGCCAGGCTGAGTATACTAATGACTCATAAACTGTAACATAAGGTGAATGGATGTCATTCTGCTCACAGTATCCAGATATACGTGCGAATGTGTCTTGCTTCTTAGGATAGCCCGAAATCTTGATGTCACCCTCGATATATCCTCCTGTCTTTCTTCCAGCCAATACATCCATCAATGTTGTTTTTCCAGCCCCACTAACTCCCATCAAAGCTGTCAAAACACCAGGCCTGAAAGCTCCACTTACGCCCTTAAGAAGTACCAATCTATCTTCAGTAGCACCTTGATCTTTCATTTCCTGCAAGTATCGGGAAAAATAGTAACGTATCTGTTGAAAATGGAGGATCAGCATTGCTAATTTGATCAATTACAATTCCTGGATACTTAGTTACCTGAGGCATGTTGACAGAGTACATTACGTTGTCAAAGGTGATGGAATGCGGTTCAAATGGAAGAACCATTCCTTTTTTCTTATTCTTACTCTCACTATTGGAGTCTTCTGTCTCCGCGCTAGTTGTTTGTGCATCTTCACTGTCTTCTGGTATCATAGCTTGTGGCTTACCAAATGCTGTAGATATTCATACTAAACATTTAACATTTTTTGCCTTTACGGAAATATAAATGGAGAAATTTGAGAGATACTCACGTTTTAGGTAAGCGAGTGCAATGGTGTAGCAGATGTTAAAGACGATTGTGAATCCAACAAGTGCGCCAAAGCCTATCCAGTACCACGATGCATCTGGGAAGAAGCCTCGACCTCTTACAACAGCAGCTCCAAGTGACTCAGTTCCATTTGGTGGAATCTGGTTAGGATTACAGTGAGCTACAACATTTATATAAGGAAACTAATTATTTGCACATTGCAGTAGATAGAGAAACTTACATGTTTCCACCTTTTTCCGTCAAATTCGTTCACAAGAATTGCATTCACGGAATACATCATAGGTGAAGTCCAGTAACCCCATATCCACCAGTTCTTCACATTATCTGAAGCATTAGGCAAAGCGGATAAGTAACAATTTAACGTTAGTCCGTTTAAGCAAAGCAAGAGCTACTGCAGACATGTAAATGTTCAAATATACCTCTTGAAAGAACGAATCCTCCCAACGCAAATTGTAAAAGCAGAGCAAATGATCCAAATATACTAGCAACTCCTAAGCTCCTGCCAACTGCCCCAATGAATCGAAACAACCCTGAGGCCATCTGGCTTACTATTATGAGTAGCAAGAACTGTTTGAACAACCTGCAAAAACAAAATCCTGATTAGTGATCACGGGGAAAAGGAAATAGTTGAAGGTAAACTCACCTTTATTCACGTTATCACGTACCTTGAGGGGTGCGGATCGAATCCCATGACATAGTAAGTGAGAAACACCCAGAGAGCAGTTTCAACAAATGTTACAGGGATTTTGAGTATCCATGAGGGAATTGCATAAGCCCATGCAGGGAAAAAGAGAAGGTCCCTTTGCTTGAAGAAGACGGGAAGTTTATAAATTATCATCCCGAGCTCAGACATTCCGTTAAACATATTCATAATGATCACAAAAAAGAGAGAACCAGCATATATTCCTCCATCATCCATAGTATCATGTTTCATCTCAGTTCGGAAAAAGATGGTCATCGAGATGAGTGCCATAATCAAAAGCTGCAAACAGATCAAACTTAGTATTTGCAAGAAACTATGATGAGACTTGAAGAAGTTCGATATTTTTAATAGACTAAGTAGTTCACCTGACAGAACTTGAAAATGTAAACGAACGAGTTCCTCTTCATTAGCAAGTATTCTCTTTCCTTGCAGACTTCGAAGAGCTGTTTCTTCCCTATACCGTACTTTTCAGTTGTCAGAGCAGCAGGATGGCTCTTTCTCTTGTCATATGAGACTGCAAGATCTTCCCCGAGTTTCCTCCCAACATGAAATGCTTGATATGCCTCGGAAAATTCTTTCGATGTGATAAACCTGTAAGGCTCATCCCTCCTCACCCAATATTGTTGTTGATCCTTCTTAGATGTCACCTGGAAGAAGTTCAAATCTTCACTATTAGAACAAAAATGCATCATTGCCAGTCAACTATAACAGTCGGGGAGCTCATTATAAGACATACTTCTTGCAAAAAGTCAGCCACGCCTTTTCTTTCAGGGCATTTGAAACCCATGGATTCAAAGAAGCCAATGACGTCTTCTCGAGGACCCTGATAGACAATTACACTATCTGATAACAGAATAATGTCATCAAACAAATTGTAGGTCTCGGGCGCTGGCTGCAAGAGAGATATCACAGCAGTTCCCTTCAAGATTTGCACAGTTTGCCTTAGAGAGTTCACGATGGAATAAGTGGTCGAACTATCCAATCCAGTAGAGATTTCATCCATGAAAAGTGCCTTTGATGGTCCAACAAGCATTTCACCTGTCGTCACACGCTTCTTTTGCCCTCCTGAAATACCCCTTACCATTTCATCTCCCACCATAGTATCAGCACAAATGTCAAGTCCCAAAATCTACACATAGCATTCAAAAATAACTTAAGTCACTAAATCTCTCTGCCTTTTCATTGTCAAAATAATCAACATTACCTTAAGAACATAATCAGTCACAACATTAGCTTCTTGTCCCTCTGTTGCTGCTGCCTACATTGTCATCAAACAATGAAGGTCATAAACATTATTGTTTTTTCCCTTTTGCTATTCCGATAAGATTCTTTTTTTCTTAATCAGATGTTATTTTATTAAGATCCTATATTATTTGATAACAAGAATTCAGTCTCATCAATACAAGTAGTTGTGAATAATATTTTAATACAAAAATATAATTACCTTCATAAAAACATCAATATCAGGATCTGGTTTGATATTTGCTGTTTTCTCTCTTCTTGACAGTTCAGCCAACATTTCTACAATATTTTTCAAGAAACATTAATCATATAGATATGACTATTCATTGAAAACTTAATTGAACCAAATAAACAAACGCTAACCATAACGAGAGCCAACTCCCTGGCATCTAGCAGAGAATTCCAAAGTTTCTCTCACAGTCATTTCTCCGATATGTAAATCGTGCTGACTAATATAAGCAGCAGTTCTTTGCGGCACAAACTCATTCATTTCATGTCCATTATACGTCACCTTCCCACTAGCCTGATTTCCGGGGAAAAACAAATACACAATTAGGCAAGTTACAAGATATATAATTCTACGTCATCACGAGTTATACTACAATCGATAGTGTAAAAGAATTTTTTACACGATCAGGTCACTTAGAGGTAGTTAAACTTAAATGTTTCAATACAAACATCAATTAGTAACATTAACAAATATGGCAACTAATCTGCTATCTACACATGTAGTACTGTCAGTATATATAACTTAAATCTGTTCGATATTTAGTACAAAATGAACGTACTTTAAGTTCAGTGTCAAGTTTTCCAGCCAAAGCTAATAAGAGAGTAGTTTTGCCAGAACCAGGAGGACCTAAAAGCAAAGTCAATCTGCAAGGCTTGATGATACCGCTCATGTCATCAAGAATAGTGAGTTTCCTCTTTCGATTTGGTACGATATGGAGAGAATTCAACATTGGCTATAAACACGAATAAAAAAAATGATGTTAGTTTCAAACATTTTCTTCAATCAGATGAGTTTCGAGATATGGAAATCAAGATTTTGGTTCTGATTTTTACCTCGATAAAATTAGTCACAAAGTTGATAAATGTAGGCAAAGCACTGCTTCCTACATATGCATCTGCCTCAATTTTTAGATGTTCATATCTTACTTCAATTGTTGGCAAATCAAGTCCAACTCTGTAGAAAGTAAAAATATGTCAAACTACTAAAAATTTTAAATAAATAAAGAGTCGAATCAAAGATTAAAGTCCGTGAGTTCATAATGAGTGTGATCTTATTACTCTCTATGTCTCATTTTTATGTGATCAAACACTTTTCTATGACATCTTTCGATATTTAGTTATAAAGTTCTCAATCCGAACTTAAAAAGTTCAAATCTTGAATATGCCTCTAAACCGAGCTATGAAAATGAAGGAGTATATGCAAGGGCAGACATAGTGAATAAGCTACGGGTACATGTGATCTTAGTAGCTTCGATTTAAATCCTATATACCACTAAAAATACCCACCGAAAAGCTCAAGTAACATATTTTAACCACCAAAAAGCACAAGTAACCCATTCTTACCACAGTAACTTAGACAAGACGTCATAAAGTTCAAATCTTGATTCTTCCCTCCAAACCAAACTAAACTAAACCACCAAAAAGCACAACATAGTTTGACCACCAAAATGCATAAGTAACACATTTTAACCACCAAAAAGCACAAGTAACACATTTTTTACCATAGTAACTTAGACAGAACACGATAAAGTTCAAATCTTGAATCTACCCTCCGAACCAAACTAAACTAAACCACCCGAACTCACCTTAGCTTCACCTCAAACACACATATAAACAAAAAAGACTCAATCTTTCACAACCCCTCCTAACCAAACCAAACTAAACCAACATAACTCGTCTTAAATCCGCCTCAAACACACAATAAAGATTCAATCTTTTCACATTACCTATCAATTCTATCTCTGAGTTTCAACAAAAACTTCTCATTATCTTCATCAGCAACTTTAACAAGTCTATCAACCAAATCTTTACTTTGTTGATTTCCAAGATCATGTATATCAACTTCATTAGCTCCAAATAAAAGTCCTTTTCTTAAACGATCAAAAGTTGGTAACTTTTCAAGTGCAGCCCATTTAAGTGCTTCTTCATCATCTTCATCTCTTGATGAACGATTAAATATATTATTATTTCTAAATATTGAATTACTATCTGATCCAAAACTTCCTCTAAAACTTCCTTTTACACTTCCTCTTAAACTACTACCTCTCAAATTACCAAAATCTATTGGTTCCATTTTTTTTTCTTGGACCAATCAAAATACTACACTATGTTTTTTTTCCTCCCTTGTAATATATATCTTTTGTATTTTTAGAGATACCCAAAAAAGAATCTTGAGTTTTTTTTTGTGTTTTTAGAGATGTCCAAGAAATTTTCTTGGATTTTTTTGGAAAGAAAAGAGGAAATGAACGAGTTGATTGCAATGGTGTTAAAGGCTTAAGGGGATTTTATATAAGAGTAGTATGGGAAAATGGTGTGCTGTTTGAATGGATAATTTTTTTTTAAAAAAAGTGCTATTGAAAAGATATGTTGAAAGATATTTTGTTTCGTGACATATTACACGTAGAACATCATATAGGATATGAATGGCTACATATGATATATGTGTCTATTTATTTAGTTTTATACAAATTTAAGTGTTTATTTTTGTACATTCAAAATTTGAAGATATAGTTATTAGTTGATGCCAAATTGAATTGGGACATTTATGAGTTAACGGTAGTAATTCCAAATTGCCATGTTGGTTTTTTTGATTTTCGCGAACCGACTAAATCTAAATTTGCTCATTGCAAGACAATGGTACTCCTGATAGAATTTTTCTTAATTCTCAATTACTCAAATTCGAGACGTCTAATTAAGGATTTATTTAGACATGTGATATCATATATGGAATCGATTTGTAATCAAATTGATATGAAGTTGAATGTTTTATTTGGATATGCAATTTGTTTTTTTTACTTTTCAAATGAGCAGACTATGTAAGGCATTGTATTGATAAAGCATATCTCCATGTTCGTTTCTTATAAATAAATATTTGTGATTATAAACTTTCAGATATAGGTAAAGCTATAACAATTCGCTAATCCACAATAACAGTCTAGTTATTCTTTAATATACTTTACATCATACAAATAATCTCTTTATGCTAAATATAATTAAGTCTTTTTGGGAAAATTTATAATATCAAGTCTTATTTCTTTTGCAAAATATTATACTTCTATAAAATTTAAATCGTGAGTTGAAATTTGAAATTAGATATCTAATCTTATATCGTATGTTCAAAGTGCAAACGTCTATTAAGGACAGATGAATTTCAACGATTTTGTTACAACTCATGTCGTTGAATAAAATAATTATAATTATGGGCTGTGATGAGAACGTGTATTATGGATAAAATATGGCCTACACCATTTGGCTTTTCAAGAATCCCAGCTGTTAATTACTCCATCCGTTTCACAAAGAATAACCTGGTTTGACTTGGCACGGAGTTTAAGTAAATAAAGAAGACTTTTGAATTTTGTAGTCCTAAATTAAAGTCATGTCAAATGTACAAAATTGCCCTTAATCTTGTGGTCTTAAACATGCCACGTGGAAAACAAAAAGTAAAATGTTACCAAAAAAGGAAAGAAGTCATTCTTTTTGAAACTGACTAAAAAGGAAATGAGGTCATTCTTTGTGAAACAGAGGGGGTATATTTTAATAAGGTTGTCTCATTTATTATCTTTTCTTCTAGAAATAATTATAATAATTCGAGTCACAATTTTAAGTTAATTTATAATAATAATATTTAAAATTTTAAAATTAGTAAATTTTTCAATATATAATATTTAAATATAAACTCCATTATTATTATTATTATTATTATTTATTATATATTGATTGCTATAAATATCATAAACTTAAAATTATACATTAACACCTATGTTGATTAAATTTTTTTTTTAAAAAAAGTTATTTAAATTGCTTAAAAGACGAGCAAAATCAAAAGCAAAGCGAATGGATTTTGTATGACTTTCTATTGGAGGAAAGTTTCTAGAATGTCAACAACTTTTATTTTATTGTATTAAATTAAGTGAACTACTTTTTACAAAGTAAAGTTGAGTTATTTGTTTGCTAAAACTTGGTTGCAATTTAGTAATTTTAGTATAATAAAATAAAAAATAAATGCTCCCATAAAATTAACTTGATTTTTTATTTGGTGTGTGTAATATCTGTATTGATATTTGACTGATTCAAATTAACGTCGTGTATGACTTTACTCGGGAGGAAGTGCTTTTTATCAAAAATAATTATGTTAAAGCTTGAAAATTGAAATCAAGGTCTTTAATTAAGGAGTATATTCATCCACTGCACGTCTGCACCACATTTTTTTAATGTTAGTTTTATTTGTGGATATAAAAGTGAAGTATTTGTTTATTTCTAGTTTGGGCTGCGCTTGTTTTGACTGGCTTTAATTGTCAAATCTCATTGACTATAACAAATAAATATATTAGAAGATAAACAAAAGATTTTGTAAGACTTTGCAACTAGTTGAGGAAAGTTTCTAGAACTTCAATTTAATTATGGATAAGTAAAGTTGAATTAATTTATTATTTAAAAATTATTGTAATTTAATAGTTTAGTTTAGTGCAATAAAAATAAGAAAAAGTGAAATTATTCTTTCAAAAAATGTTAAGAGGAGTGAAATATACAAAATAAAATATACTTGGAAAAAAAATCATAGCATGTCTCTAGCACAATTATTTAAAAATTGGATAAATTTCACTAAAGTCGTTCACATTTAAAGATTGCTCCATCTTATTTAATTTGACCAAACAATTATTTCAGTGAGTCAAATAATTGAGATTTTTTTTTAATTCTTATATTATACTATTTATTTATACTTCCGTCCTTATTATTTATTTTTAATTTGTTAGATATTATTTAATTTAAGGGCAACAGACTTCTAGAAGTTATAAATAATTTAATTTTTTTTTTATTATTTTCACTTAGTTTGCCAAAGTTGGAAAGTAATGATATTGCATTAAACTCCGCGGTGGATCTACTACATCTAAGTTATTGATTTACGAGAATTTAATAGCTTTTATTTATCTAAAATTTTCAAGATTATTATATAAATTTATAATTATGAATTTATCGTTAACTAATTATTTCTTAAAAACCTAGAAATATCAAAAGAAATAGATGGTATTCTTTCCCGTAATTACTGAAGTATTGCCAATAACTAATAAGCAATGAACTATGGGAGAAAATTAAAATTTCCTCAATCCGAAATTTACACAACAAACAAAAATAAAATAAAATAATTTTTTCCTAAAAATCAAGATATATATGTTAAGGTCGAATACATAGTCAGCCCCTCAAATATATCGCAATTTATTTTCTTCATTTAGACACCTTAATTGTGGCCACGACCTATTGGCCAGTGAATCTCCGCGATTCAAAAATGTAGAAAAATCTTTGCATAAAAAATAACTTGGTCAGCCAATTTGGATGAGTCTTTTGTTTCTTTTTTCATAAATAAATAAAATGACCCATGTAACCAAGCCAGTAACTATTTTTTTTAAAAAAAAACATTTTTTATGCAAATTATAAAATGAAATTACGATGCATAAATGGAGATCTACTATTCCCTCTATCTCAATTTATGCATCTTAATTTCCTTTTATAACCAATCTAAAAAAGGAATGCTACACAAGAGTTTTAATTTAATATTTTGTTGTTGTTGATATCTCCGTTAAAAATTAAGGGCCCAAAGTAAAATTACTTCTACTAATTAATTGATGTTGTTACCATTATTTTTTTCCCTTTTCTACACGTAATAATTTCAAGAGGGATTTCAATTGAATTTCTTTCATGAAAAGTCATGTTATACAAGGTAAGAATTATTTTTCTATATATATATAAATAAACTAATGAATTCCTTCATACGAGAAAAATTTTTAGGGCACAAAGATGACGAATGGTGCTAAGTGCTAACCCGACCACCCAACCCTGTACGTTAAACACCTAAAAAAGTTAAGTTTTATATACTAAAATTACGAAAAAAATAATATATATTTACACAAGTAGCTCGTCACTTATAAAAGGTATTTATGATAAGTATTACTAATTGGTAATCAAGTAAAAATGCTATACTAACATGTCATCATTGATTAACTTGCATTAATAGTGTAAACAATAATTGCAGTATTAGTGTATATAAGTTAAACCAATTTCAAAATCACCAATAGAGCAAAGTGCAGAAGGATTCATGTTTATAGAAAATCATTTAAAATGTAATATAGCAGAAGTTCTAGTCTAGTTTAATATCACTCTTATACTAAAATATAACAAATACAATGAGAAAAACACAATATTATTTGCTTCCAGTAAATAACAACTGACATTAGCACCGGTGGAGACGTCTGAGACATGCTTCTGCATTTTATACAAAGTTTATCCAACAAACATCCAAAACGAAAATGTCAAGCTTCATCGTCGATCCATGCATTCAGAGTTCAGATTACCCATATACAGTACATAAGCTATGACTTTCTGAAAGTTGAAGAACATCAAACAAGTTAAGAAAGCACACCTATGATATTTCACATGACTATTAAATATTTGTTTCATAAATCTTATGTTCAAGTTCAAATACTTTGTGCTTTGATCACAATGTTTGTCAGAGTGAAACAAGAGGTTGCTAATGCATGCTAGCTTCTGCCTAATTAATGGTGGTCCGTGATTAGCAGGTCCTATATTGAGGCTTTGACTACATGGACTATTAATTCACCAAAGAAGTAAGCGAAAGAAAAAAGATTGTCAGAAAGGAGTAATTGACAGATTACTAGGTTGCAGCTATGTTTCCTAAATCGCGTGTTCTCATTAAAGTTATGCCTTTTAAGGCTCTATTCAAAACAACAATTTTACATCATCTAGCTTGAACTTTGAAACACAATATACTACAGCCTAGTTCTAACTTTTGTTTCATGTAAATAGTGACAACATAAAACGAAGGAATGCTTATAAAACTTCACACAGTACAAGCAAATATGATTAGATATTCATGGATTTAATCTAATATACGACAAAAAAGATGTGCTACAACAATAAACATCTTTTTCCAAGATGCGTTAACCCCACACATCATAATGATGTCTCTCATAGTTACAAAGCACTACAAGATCATTTCCCAAAATTCCCAACTTCAAATCGAATTTGCCTTCTCTAATTGAGGGACATAAACTAACTTCTTTTTCTGAAAAAATCAATATGTTTATCAAATCGCTCCATTTGATATCCAAATCATTCATGGGATAATCAATTTCAGTTAACTGAGTAATTGGATCATAAAGTAAGGAAGGCAAAGAATATGCACAGATTTTATTGTATACCCACCTTAAAATAACCTTATGATTGTTGTACAATTTGTCATTTGCTGATGAATTGGGATGATTTTTTTACAAATTCACAGTTAGAGATTAAACGGTGCCATGATTTTGATACAAACTTGTACTGTAAAAGGGATTTGACAGGAATCTTTGAGAGTATCGTCATGATGATTTCATTAGGAAGATGGGATGGATATTGGGATCGATTTTTGAAGCTTTAGATTCCGCCATTGTTACTCAGCAGATTTTGTGGTTGTTTAGGATTTTATATTTTGAGAGGTTTTACCCAAAATTATCCCTTGAGTATCTTTTTAGTGAAGCATCTTTGATCCAATTACCTCGAAACTAACGCTGACTATAAAAAAAATGTAAATATTGACCATTTTTGGATTGATCGATTCAATCGATTTGATTTAAACTTAAAGATGTTTAGGATGATATGGAAAGGACAAAATAGGTTTCTGGAGCATGAATAGCATAACAACCTCAAAGGAAGATTTGAATTTATATAAGATCTTTTAAAATGTAATAAAGCAGATCAACACTTATTCAAGCTTTATATCACTCTTATACTAAAATGTAACAAATACAATGAGATATGCTATTAAACACCAAACAAGAATGGCAACAACAATTAGCAGTTGTAGAGACGTTTGAGATATGCTTCTGCATTCAATAAACATCCATAATAGATATATCAAGCTTCATCGTCGTTCTATGTAGTTTGAGTTTGGATTACTCATATACACCTAAACTTCGACTTTATGAAAGTTCAAGAATGCCAAACAAGTTAAGAAAGAACACCGATAATTTTTCACATGACTAGTAAAAAATTAAAATGTGTCACATGCCCTGGCCTGCATTAGCATGTAACAAACATCAAATCTAATTAAATAAAATTTATTCTTTTGGGCATATGCATACATAGTGAAGTACAATAGTTTACTGACATTTCAAGCTTAAATAATTAGTACAGTAGATCTGCGTCTTATTGAAAATGATAAATATAAGATTATTTGAACATTTTCCAATTCCAATGAATAATAAATGTCATATTATTTACATATTCTCAATTCAAATTAATGAAGTATTATCTAAAAGGGTCTAATCCAAGTCCTTTTCTCCCCTTGGACATGGTAATTCTCTCCATCCTTATGACTATTGCAGTTTTGCTTCCCAATCTCTTGTCTCATTCAAACCTTTTGTACTTTCATTATAATGTTTGTATGAGTGAAATAAGAATTGACCATTAATTCACAAAAGAAGTAAAAAAAGAAAGAAAAAATGTCAGAAAGTGAATTAATTGTGTGCATATGCAAACACATTGAAAATAACGATGATTTTACATTCATCATGTAACTCGTCATACACATTAAAAACAACAGAATTGTATATTAATCATGTATAACTCATCAAGCACATTGAAAATAACGACACTTATATATTCATTATGTACTCATCAAGCACGTTGAAATTAACGAAAATTATATATTCATCATGTAACTCATCAAGCACATTAAAATTAACGACAATTTTATATTAATCATCAAACTCAGCAAACACATTGAAAATAACAATAATTTTTATAGCAAATCGGACTCAACGTAATTTCTATCAATTTTTTACATTTTCTAATGCACATACATAATTAACTCCGATTTACGGCAACAATGAAAAATATTGTTACAAAAAAACATAGTATAAAAAATTTGCTCCAAAGAACATTTGGTCGTCATAGTGAAATGTTGATATTGAAAAGGCAGAACGAGTGTGGACTTCCAGCCTTTTTACTTGCCTTATCCTTAGCTTGTTGAAGCAAGTCTCTGAATCCCGAAAGAGAAGCATTAGCACCCCAAAAGAAAAGTTTGGTCTCCTAAATTCTTAGTTGGTGTATATCCAACTAGCTAAATAGATCTAGAAAATTAGAAAAGTTTTTGTGCGATATGTGCACATCTTCTCCTCTACATCATCTTCCACTCATTTGCGGAATTCAATCAACCTTCGTGATAGCCATGGAACCCTAGGCAAGTTAATGTTTAAACTTTCCCTAGTGGCCACAAAGGGCCACGATTTGCAGGCAGGACTGAAATTAAGATAGTCTTCAATCATCTCTGTGTCTAACTAGTAGAACCAATAGATCATGTTGAAGCACCGATCAATCAGCCCTTTTATTAAGTATCAAGCCCTGACTAGCAAAAGGATGGAACTGAATCATTACTTTGAAACATACCTGAATTACAACAAACATGAATTGCAAATGAGCAGCTTCGATAGTATCTAGGTGATGATTTATGGGAAGGGACGAAATTTCGTTTTCTTCCATAGTAGTTGTGCAAACGGCACAGAACAAATGAATGAGGCTATGTTAGGTTCAATAGGATTTTATAATTGAAATAATTACTAGGATAATCCCTTTTCAACAGTTTTTAGTCAAAATTACCCCTTATGTATATATGCAAGTTTATTTTTATCTTTTAAATGTAATTCTAAGCATATTTAGTCCCTAGTCAAACTGATAGTAGTTTGACCAAAAATGTGCTATTAAAAAGTATAAGCTCATCCTTAATGAAAAAGTAATGTTTTGATAAAAATATTAGAATAATAATAATAATAATTATATATATACTAGTTTTGACGCACGTGCGTTGCACGTGTATATCAAACCATGCACTACATTATTTTTAAAAATAATGTGAATATTATTGAATAAAAAAATTAAGCAAGCAATTATAAAACAAATGATAAAGTATAAGTTCCTATGAATAGTGAATGTAAACATTCTTATGATTACTAATGAAAGTTAGTAGCGCTTAAAATATCTCGGTTACACCTCCTAAATATACTTTCTCCTCCTTTCCTCATAGTGCATGCCTTAGTTATTATTGTATTGTTGGAGTTCTATGTTTTTAGTGAGAGTATTATATTAATTTAACATTCATGCTAGGGAGTGTTCAAATTTCACTGAACTTTTAGATTGTCAGCGTTTATAAGTCAAACTTGAGTTTTTAAGAAGAGAAAAATAGAAAACATAAAAAATCTTAGTTTAAAAATGTAAGAAAACCCCTCTATTTAAAGTTAAAAAAAGGGTAGCATGAGCGTGTGCATATTGTTTCTTATCAGAAAAGTCACAATCTTTAGGAAATGTCACAACTCTTTGGAAAAGCCGTAACCATTCAATGAGAAATGATGTATTCTTTTAATATAATATAATATAATATAAATAAATAAATAAAGATAATATAAAACATAGAAGATATACTAAATTGAGTCTTATAAGAAGAACAACAACAATGTAAAACTTTAAAAAATTATAGTTAAAAAAATTGAGTAAACCCCTCTTTTTATAGCCAACAAAGGATAGTATATAAAAAAATTCTCATTGTTCCTTCTCAAAAAAAAGTCATAACCTTTTAGAAAATTCACAACCCTTCAAAAAGGTCACAACTCATCGGAAAAGTCATAACTCTTTTGAAAATACACAACCCTTCAGAAAAGTCACAACTCTTCGAAAAAGTCGCAACTCTGTAGAAAAGTCACAACCCTTCGGAAAGATCACAACACATCGAAAATGTTATAAGTCTTTGAAAATGTCACAACCCTTCAATGTGAAAAGGTGTCTGCTTTTAATATAAAATAATATAATATATATAAAGAAACATAATACAATAACAAAAATATAGGAGATATACTACATTTGGTGTTTTATGCTTGTGGTATTATAATAATTTAACATTTAAGTTAAAAGGTAGATATACATTTGTCTAATTTTTATTTGACTTGAAAGTTTAAAATAAAGTAGACTTTTAATTTAAGGTATGTAGAATATATATATATCACGAATAAAATAATATTTTTTTCTCCACTTACCTTAAACAATTTCTTAGAAGATTGAGTATTCAGTTTTATTCAGAAGGAGTGATAGCAAGAACATGAGCCTAGAGAGGAAACACTTCACGTAAATTGACTTGTCATAATTGTTTCGTAATAGCTACTTGTGTCATGCATATATAATATAAGGTAAGCTTTAACAATACTTATTTTTACCTTTTGCATAAGTTTTTCTTATTGATAAGAAAATTAGTATGTAATAAAATTAAATAAGATTACATATCTTACTACATCAAGAGTCTCAACAACAACAATCTATCTACCTCCACGAGGTAGGGGTAAGGTCAGCGTACATTGTACCCTTCCCAAACCCCACCTCTGGGATTACAGTGGGTATGTTGTTGTCGTTGTATCACAAAAATACAGTCTTTTCTCTCCTCATATCTCTTATTTCAGTGCCATTCCAATCCCCCTAGAGTTGTAGAACCCATTCCTTCCCATACTTCACTACACCCCACTTCTTCATTATCAACACCTTCCATGTTGCAATCCCACCAGCCACCTCCATTTGCATCTGAAAGCAGAAAAAAGACGATATTTTTCATTTTTTTGAGAACTTGCATTAGTAAGTACATCAAAGTATGTTTTAGTATAAGAAAGTTTTCGTTAAAGATTACGATTTAAAGTAGACTTACAATGATTGAAGAGAGTGCTAGGTTTCTCAATGTTATCAAGCATTCTCACTTTTTTTCTAGGCTTTTCTGCTGAACCTTCTCCAAGAACTGCCAAAACCTTTCGAGCTGATTGGTTTCCGCTGCTACCTAGAAAACCATTAAAAAATGCCAGGGCTAAACAACAAGAATTCATCGATCACTTCCTGAGAATATACCACATTCTATATATGATCCATGAGATTCAAGAACATGTAACATTATGGGATATTCGATAATATTTTCCATATAAGAACTCCAGAGAAAATGTATATGGATTAACCAGAATGTACTTTATCTAAACATGGGAACTAAAATAAATGGTAGTAGTTATTTCTCAAGAAAACCAATATATCAAGCACTGGTAACAAGATATAAAAGAGTTGTGTATTTAAGTGGTGGATTTTGAATATTTTCATTTTGTTACAACAGCAAGACTATGGAGAGCCAAAATTTGAACTTTATGGGTTCTAAATTCTAGGATAGTGATATAAGGTGTTAGTAACTGGGTTGAAAATTTAATTCGTGTATATAACGAGGTTTGGACTAAAACTACTAGATTCGGCAAACCTGTATACATAAACTTCTAGCTCTACCCCTGGCAAAGAGGATCCTCAAACATTTAGAATCTAGAGGATTTCCATCTGTTATGGGAAGTACTGGATTAATGCTCTTTTTAAGGGGCTTAAGAAATGGACAATGATTCTATCCTTCCCAGACCCCACTTGTGGGAGCACGCTGGGTATCGTATTTCAGGAAAATAAGAGAAGAAAAGCCATTTACCTTTTTCTCCATGTAGCCAACATTGAACTCTCACTCTCGATTTCAAGCAAAGCTCTTAACTTAACTCAAGCGGAATAACCCCTTTGGCTTCTAGAGTTGAACGTTTCTCCAAGTACAACAGGGCATTGGAAATATTAGTGGATACTATATATATATATACGTAATATCAGCTTTATAAAAGGAGAAGCAATAGCAACTAACAAAAGATCGCATTGCAATTTATGATCAGCAACTTAGTAGCTTGGGGAAGCAAGGTCAAGTGACACAAGAAGCCATACTGATTAGCTTCTTGTTTTACTGCACATGTATGTTAGTTACAGAAACAAGCTTAGATACTCAGAAACGAATATAACCAAAGGCAATCTCATGAAAGCTAATTCATCCAAGAAAATATGATGAGCACAACAAACATGTGAACAGGTCAACCCATTCATTTTCTGAAAGAATGGCTAACCTTCAATAAAGCCTCTTTTTCTTGATGTTCTGACATTATCGGTGACGGAAACCTCACGGGAATCATTAGGAGCAGAAACATCTTGGTTCTCTTTCATGGTGTTCTTGTATTGTTCAAAAATAGCATCAAGAGCACATGGAATTCCTGTTTCTCCATCTTTCGAACAATTTAATCGTCCCTTCACACACTTACTTGTGTCTTTACTACATGTTGGCACCGAGAATTTCTTGTTTCCCTGCAAACGTTTAGGTCCCACTTACACTCAAATCAAATTAGGTAAATTATTGTACAAGTAGAGAAATTGCACACCCTGATATGGGAAAACCTATAACAATTTCTACAGGCCACTCAGGAAAACAGTTCCATGTTCTAAATACATGCAAATATAGAACACCGCTTATTGCAGTTTTATAGAACACAGGTGATACAAATGACAGGACTTAAAACTAAACTACAGTTTAGATCCTTTCTAATATTTGACATTGGTTGAAGCCAGTAACCTCGTCACCTGTTCCAATTATATACTCGAGTCTTTAGGTGTTCCAAAAGAGAAATTTAGCTCAGCCCAAGTGACCATATTTAGTCCATCATTGAAGGCATTAAGTGCACTTCCGTGAACAAAGTCTAGAATCAACAAGAGTTCATAGAATGAGGAACATATACATTCTTAAAAGAAATTCTTTAAATTTCTCTACACACATGTTAATGTGACCGAGCTTGAAACTGTGGATGCAGGTCCATCTACTGCTTACATGTGTTGTAGTGGCCTACAAGTTCTACATTCAGTTATAACAACATACTCAGTGTAATCCCACAAGTGAGATCTGAGGGTAGTGTCTATGCAGGCCTTACCCCTACCTTGGGAGGAAGAGAGGCTATTTCCATAGATGTTCTACATGCAGCTACAATGAGAAATCTTGAAATAATGGCAACAAACGAACAGGACACAAAATTTCCAGTTCTACAAATATTTGAAATCTTTCTTGGGATCCCAACAGAAACTTTTTTTCATTTCAGCATTTCCATGAGAACACAACAACAACATACTTAGTATAATCTCACATACGAGGTCTGTCGAGGCTAGTGTATACACAAACCCTACCCCTGCCTTGGAGCGTAGAGAGGTTGTTTGTGATAGACCCTCAGTTTTCATGAGAAGACAGAAACTAAAATATGACAGCATACTCAATGTAATCACACAAAGTGGTGTCTGAGGAGGATATTGTGTACTCAGACCTTATCCTACCTTGGAAGGTAGAGGGGTTGTTTCCGATAGACCCTCAACTTCCATGAGACACAGAAACTAAAACAATTTAGCTTACTTACTGGAACTACTCCGGGTAAAACAGGACTTTTGTGCAACTTTTTGCTGAGGAAGTCAGATAGAGATATGCTTGAACCCTTTTGATTGGAACCTCTGCTTTCCACTTTCTTCTCACAACCAGTAGACCTTAACAAAGCACAAAATATGAACAACAGATCCAAAATTACACCCAGAAAACTGAAAACAGAGAGATTATTTAACAAGAAACTGAAGTTCATTCATAGAAGCTAAATTTAACACCAAAAGCGAAACCCCAGATCACAAATGAAACCCAACAAGTTAGAAAAAACAAGAACTTCAACCAGAAATGTGGATTTTAAGCAACAAAAATCGAAACCTCAGATCATAAACGACACCCAAAAAGCTAAAAAACAAAAAATTTAACCAGAAATATGAAATTTTAAGCAACAAAAACGAAACCCCAGATCACAAACGAGATCCAATAAGATTCAAAAACAAGAACTTTAACCAAAAAATCTGGATTTTAAGCAATAAAAGAGCAACCCCAGACACAAACGAGATCCAACAAGCTAAAAAAAACAAGAAATTTAAAATTAAGCTACAAAAGTGAAAGCCCCAAATCCCCAACGAGTGAAAAAGTAAAACTTCCATTCTTACTGATTTGCAGAACGAAAGAGAAAAGTTGAAGCAATTGACCGCTGTCCCAATGGTAGTATTTCAGGTTGCTTCTTCATCTTCTTCACCAAAATTTTTCTTCAAAATGCGATTTTGGGCCAATTTGTACAGCAAATTTGGCGCATAATTTGAAATTTTCACCAAAAAAGGGGGAAAAAAAAGATAATGGGGAGAGAGGCTCGAACTCTCGACCTCAGGATTACTCAGAAGCTATGAGACCTACGCGCTAGCCAACTGCGCCACCACCCCTTTGTTGCTATATCTCAGCGGTAGATTATTATGACGTAATGGAAATAATCCGTTCGAACCTATGTATATAACTATAAATACTTCTCTTTATAATGATTAACAAACTTATAAAGAAATAATATCAAACAAAGTAAAACGAAGGGAGTACTAATGTATTCAGGATTCACTAATTAATTATTAGTCCATTCACGAAAGGACTAACTGCGCAAAGTAAAAATACACGAGGAGCAACATGGGAAACATGAAAAAGAATATGAACCTTGTGGTTAGATAGATATGATCTTCTATATGTAATTAAATATTTCAGGTTCAAGTTCTGAATATGAATTTTTTTTTATATAAGGAGTAGTGCTTTTCGTAATGTAAATTCAAATTAATCGAAGTTATATATATATAGCTCCAATAATAAAAATATGAAACACTGAATAAATTGATGATGCTTCTCACTTCTCCTATACTATTTATGAGAAAGCTTTGCAAAGTATATATATCTATATATATATATATATATAGTATTAATAATATTTTCTAGTTCTATAAATTTAAACTTCTTAATTTCTTCTAGCTCCCTAATATTTCCCAACTTGGAAGTTCCATTTGGTTCATGGATATTCATGGCAAAAACAACTACACAACCACAAATTCTTCTTCTTTTTTTCTTTCTGCTACTACTCATGAACACTTATTCTTTAGGATTTAACGTAAGAGCCCTTCGAGACTACTCTCCAACAAGCAAAAAATCCACTATGCAAGTTCTTCCGAAAAAATCAACTATGCAAGTTCTTCCGAAAAAATCAACTACTACCACAACCACCACTACTGTCACTATCCCTATGAGGGTTGCAGCCACCCATAATGCAAGAGGGCAATTTGGGGTGGCTGCTCATAGTGTTCCTAGTGGTCCAAATCCCGAGTCCAATCGATGAATCAAGTGAGGTTACTAGAGTTAGTTCCCCTAGCTCATGCTTATCTTTTATTTATGCATTCAGCTTGATTAATCTGAATATAAGTCATATAGGACCTATTAATAGAAGAAGCGCTATTTATCAAGAGTTTTTCTCTTTATGAGATATAATGTTTTTCTCTTGCTATTGTTGAACATCTTTTTGTTTCCTCCTTATAATAATGTATATGAAGAATATATATAATACTTTGTTTTAGTTGTGTTATTTATGCATATCATACATGAATTTTAGTTTTACTCCCTATGATACTTGATTAAACATATTTAACTTCAATTACTCAAAATGTGCACTTCTGATCCCTTTACCTCTAACGTTCACATTTTTAATTTTCAGAATTATTAACCGTTTCACTTCCACCATTTTGATTATTGTATATGTTATGTTAAATTTACATTTTGTTGCTTTATTTTTAATGGTACTATATGTACTTTAAAAAAATAGTTTAAATATAACATATTTAAGTAAAGGCTACCAAAAAAAATACCCATCTCAATTAATTGAACATTAAATGTAAGGAGAGGACCAAAATTCAAAATTAGGGGACCAAATATACCATCATTTCTTTTTATTTATTATAGTTGGATAAAGTGTTGTTGTGAATTCAAGTCTCTATGTTTGTTATATTTATTAATTTTTATCTTTAAATAAAACTATGGTTTATTTAAATTGAATTTTATGTCATGTGATATGAAAATTTAATAAATCAATATTGAAGACAGTGATTCAGATATGAAAAAGTAGAGCCATCTAATTAATAGAGCTGTGGTGTCAGATCTCTTTGTAAACTCTGATGTATATATCTAACTTTTACTTCTTGTTTTTTATCTTGAAAATAATAATTCATGGATTTTTGCATTTGTCTTGTCAAATATGTGGGCCAAATACAAAACAGAACAGGTTATCACAAGGACAAAAAAGTTTGATTGTATTTGTAACAGTGAAAACACAGTCTTATATGATGTTCTACGTGGTAATTCATATTTAATATGATATCTGACGTACATTATATATTATATAGGATGTGTGTGTCTGGTTGTTCAATTTATACAAGTTTAAGTGACTATTTCTATGTACCCAAAGTTGGAGGACTTAGATATGAGCTGAATAAAAGTTAAAAGGCATACTTATGTGTTGTGTCTATAATTTATATCCCTAATTTTATGAGCCAAAAGTCTTGTATATTGTTAGTGTTAATATATATTGTTTACATTAGTCGTTCATCCAAATTTAACTTAGACGTAACTCCCTTTTTTTAGAGGGGTGTGAAGCAGTGTCAAACTTTAATTCACTTCTTTAAGCATATTACCTAGTAGTATTTTATAATACAAATACAAGCTGCCAAATATCTGGTCTGGTGGGGAGGAGATGACGGACTCAATTATTAGTTTTAGTGGAAATTGACTTTAGTTGAAATAGACGGATTCATAATTTGAAGTTTGTGGCTGAAACAAAGTTAAAGGGCATACTTATGTGTTGTGCCTATAATTTATGTCCCTAATTTTATGAGCCAAAAGTCTTGTATATTGTTAGTGTTAATATTTATCATTTACATTAGTCGTTCATCCAAATTTAACTCAGACTTAACTCCCTTTTTTTTAGAGAGGTGTGAAATAGTGTCAAACTTCAATTCACTTCTTTAAGCATATTACCTAGTAGTATTTTATAAGACAAATACAAGATGCCAAATATCTGGTCTGGTGGGGAGGAGATGATGACTCAATTATTAATTTTAGTGAAAATTGACTTCGATTGAAATAGACGGATTCATAATTTGAAGTTTGCAGATTTGAAATTCTAACAAATATGATTACTCTATATTAGGCCCATATCTCATATTAATGTTCACATTTTATATGTCCAATCCTAAATGGCTATTTGGTTTACTTATTGGTTTTGATAATTTTTACTTCATAAGCTAACTTCGGTCAGAAATTGAGTTAGACTCTTACCGATTCATTTCTTTATCATGATATTCAAAATTAGATGCATCCTAATTTGATGATTTTGGATCTCTATTTTATATTATTCACACTTTAAATATTTAGCCTTCGAACAATCTTCACCTCATAAATTATCTTTGAGAATTGAGTTAGATTGATCAAAGGTCCATTTCTAGAGGTTCAACTTCAGGCAATGATAGCACTGTTATCAAACTCTATAAATATGAAAATGAAGTAAAGAATAAAAATACTCCCTATAGTCCATATTAAATGAACTATTGGGGTATGACATATCTGTTAAAAAATATATTTAAGGATATAAATTAAAATTATTTCTCATTATTATTATTTTGATTATTTTAAAACTATTTCTTAAAAAATGTAAAGTAATTAGAAAACTATAATGGAGAGTAAATATGAAAAAATAAATTTAATTATTTTTTTGAATTTGGAATTATTCATTTATTTTGAACTATGAAAAAGTCTCGACAATAGTAAAACAAAAGAGAAGGTCAACAGATGGGAAAAGCATTTAATTTAACACACTTGGAAAACAACATACTTTATTAATAATATGGTTGGATAATACAATAGTCCACAAGCTTTATTTTACATGTAATAACATGTAAAGAAGCTTTAAAGGACAAATTTACTTTGATATAATGGATAAATAATGATACACTCTTGTTTAAGTACTTTTACAAAGGACTCACAAAAAAATAGAACTACAAAAGTACATAATTATATTTAACATTTTGATCGCATTCTTATATATATAGTTCATGCAAGACATAATTGGAAGAACTATATATTCATGAACTAATGACCACCACCAATGCCTCCACCACCACCAAATCCACCGCCACCTCCACCTCCTATACCTCCGCCAACGCCTCCACCTGCACCACCACCAAAACCTCCTCCGGCACCTCCACCACCACCAATGCCACCACCTCCACCACCACCAAATCCTCCGCCTCCACCTCCACCTAGACCACCTCCGGCTCCTCCACCAACACCAAAACCACCTCCAGCACCACCACCAGCACCGCCACCTAATCCTCCTCCACCACCAGCACCACCACCAAATCCACCACCTCCACCAAGTCCTCCTCCAGCACCACCACCTACTCCTCCACCAGCTCCACCACCTACTCCTCCACCAGCTCCACCACCAAGTCCACCACCTCCACCTAGTCCTCCTCCACCTCCTAATCCACCTCCACCACCAAGTCCACCACCTTTACCTAAACCACCACCACCTCCTAATCCACCTCCACCACCTAAACCACCTCCTCCTCCTAATCCACCTCCACCACCTAATCCACCTCCACCACCAAAATGCTTCCCAAACTTTCTTTGTCCAAATAGGAGCTTCTCATCTCCAACTCCATTAACATGATCAGCAAACACAACACAATCAACAAACAACACAAGTAAAAGCAAATATCCACCAAGAGAAAAACATGATAACCCCATAATTATGTATGATATTAATTCAAGTTTGAAACCCTACACATGCAAAAATGAACACTATCCCTATCCAATTATATAGTAGCAAAAATAACTAATCTTTTTACAAAAAATTAAATCACATGGTAGGTCCAGTTAAAACTCAACTGTTATCTTCTTTTACTTAAATGCATGTTTGCTTTATGATTGGTCTATATATTTAATTCTTCCAACTGTCCTCCTCCAATAAACGGACACAGACTAACAAAGTCACAAAGAGAGCACAATTATCATAATTAATAGTGTTTTTGGTTGTGAGAGATAATTTGACTTTAGGGTATCTCATTAAATTCTTGATCTATATATCCATATTAATGGTGTTTAATTAGTTGATTCCCTGCCTATATTGATTAGCAATTATTTTTTATATGTCTGAATTAGTTTGCAAGTAGACTCCTACGTGGCATAATACATATAGGACCCGTGTAGGACACAAATTGCATGTAGGATGCATGTACGATGTCACGTACGACGAATGTTTCTATCTGTTCAATTTTATACGATAAGTGTCTATTTATGCACACCCTAAGTTAATTAAAAGGCATAGATATCAATTGAAGCCAAGTTAAAAGGCTCGTTTATGTATTATGCGGAAAAAACAAAACCATATCGATCAAAGTTGAAACAAATATAACGAAATTATCCATAAATTTTGTTTATTGATCAGCATATATCGAGTTCTATATCAAAACCAAGCAGTTGATCCCACGAAAGCAATGTTGAGTTTATTGAGGGTTCAACTGGAATTATAAAAAGTGAGATAAATTGTATTTCTCCGCAGCCATCCCACATGCCTCATGTATTTCATAATTTTTATTTACTTTATTGATCGCTAGGTCAGACTATAATTAATTATCAAGTTGAACCCTTTATCCATGTAGGCCATTCATTCTTAATGGCTTTGAACTTTGTGTTGAATTGACAAGCTAACACTCATTTATTGGGTCTTCTAATTGTCATTAATGGATCAACCAAACAATTTCCTGCCACCAGTATTAATTTGTACTCTCTGTCAATGTACTGGTTGCAATATTATTTAGTTCACATTATATATGCATAACTATTAATGTATTCGTATTCCATCTGTTCCTAGTTACTTGTCTATTTTTTATTAGGCATATTTATTAAGAAAATAATAATTGATATAGTGATTTATTATTTACCTCTATTAATTGATATAATTTCAAAATTAATTTACTCATTAAAGACGTTCTACCTTTTTAAAAAATATTAAACTCTCTAAATAAATTGAAGGTATAATAGGTAAAAGAAATTTTATTTTTTCTTGATTTGTCAAGAATAATAAGTAAAAGAGGTAAGATAAAAAGTTAAAATTAGACAAGTAAAAAGAGACAGAGAGAGTAATTAATTATTGTTGTGTTTCTTACTCCCTTTTGGTCTATTTTAATTGTGATGCTTATTAAAAATAATAACTGATCCCAAAAAAAAAAAAAATTGTTCATTTTTACTCGTTAATTATATTAAAAATAGATATCCGCTTAATTTATTACATTTGTCAAGTTCATAATTAATTACCATTATTATCAATTAACTATATTCAGTTTTCAAAACATTGAATTTTATGATATTCAAATATTGATACAGTAAAAATTGTCATATTATTTATTGCTTAGGGTGTACTTGTCAAGTCAATAAATAAAAATAAACGGAAAGAGTAGTTATCTCAAGACATAATTTATTATTCTCTCCTTAAAAAATTCAAATTTTCAATTTTTAAGTTTCAGCTTTAAAATTTATGGTCAAAAGGTTATAACTCAATTGTTATTACTTTAATACTTTAAGTTGATCATTTTAAAATAAAAGAACTCATAAAATCGAAATCATAGCTCGCAAAACCATTTTACAACAAAGATGAAAGACACTAAACAAGTCTACAAAATAATGTTGAAATCAAAACAAATACTTCCATAAAAGTAATAATTCACCCCTCCATTATAATCATTGATACAATTATAACTCAAAAAAAAAATCCACACAAACACATAAAAAAATGATACAATATATGTAAAAACAACTGAATAAAGCAATAATTAAGCTCTTTTTTTTTATGAATCAAAATCCAAGAAATAAAGAGCCAATCCAAAATAAACACACTCATATTATCTCCCAAAAAAAAAAAAATAGAAGTACAAATTTGATCTTTTGCAAGCATATAAAGGTAAATCAATTAACGGAAAAGGGTCAGATATACACTCAAAACATAAATGAGGAGTATATTATTTTCAATAGTACATGAGTATATTTAACCCTTTTTCGATTAATCAATCACCACCACCGATGCCCATACCTTTACCACCAATCAAACCACCACCAAGTCCGGTGCCACCACTTGCCTCACCAATAGCCATTCCACCACCAAATAAACCACCGCCGCTGCCACCTACACCGCCTGCCCCGAGCATGCGCCGCCCTAACACGTCAGCAGAAACCATAATGCCACTAAAAAGAACAATTAAAAGAATTACTCCAATAACACGGAAAAAATTGCCATTATATTAATTGTAACTTTAAATTAAATATATGGACTAAAAATATTAATGAAGAAAAAATGATAAAATTGTAAGATATATGGTAATAATGTACTTCTATGGACAAGTTTATATAGTGTTAAATTGGTCTATTTTTTATTGAGAATATGTTAGGAAGTCTAGAATATATAATTGTGAATAATAAGATTATTTCCATGATCTTAGCCAAATATCCCATTATATTTATATTATATTGGCTTAAGGATCAATAAATCTATTAGTTAATTATTTAGAAAAATATATAATGGGATTATTAGAAATTATATAAGCAATGCACGATTGTAAATAAACAATGTTTTGTACTCATTTTAGTGGTTCTCCATGAACAATATAGTTGATTATATTATTTGCCAGCAATATAATATATTTATATTTTGAAAACGTGTATGTATATATTACATAATAATTAGAAAGAATGATTGGAAGGATAATTATATTTTTAATAAATTTGGATACTTTTTTTTATACATCAACTATTATCGAGGATATGATTTTAGATAGAACAATATAAAGTTTAGAATTAGGTTAGAGATTAGTTGGTAGTCGATCATAGTATTACTATTGTTACTTTCCATACGGTTTTATTTTTCTATTCGATGATTACCAATTATTTCTTGTGTTTCGATTATTTGTTATTATCTATTAATGTTGTTTTTCTTGTTCTTTTTTTCTACTTTTCTACGATGTGCCTTTTGTACTGTATTTCTTTTTCTTACTCATTTTTGTGACTTGTGATGTTTTACTTTAACCGAGGATATATCATAAACAAGTTATATCTACTTTCACTAGGTAGGCTAAAGTTGCGTACACACCATTCTCTTCTCATATTCCGTTTATAATATTACATTGATATATGTGGTTGTGGTTGATTTCTCTCTTTTATTATGAAATAAAATATATACTTAGAAAAAATACAACAAAAACACAATATATAATTGTCGGGCGGGTACAAAATAATTCAATAGACAACTAAATATATTGTGGTGAGATAGTAAGTATCTCATCGTTCTTAATATCAGAGATCTTGAATCCTATAATTAAATTTGCCTTTTGATAGAAAATATTTTGCTTCTTAAAAAAAGAACTTGTGATGAAAATCTGAATTGATCGAACCCCAAAACATTAAATCTTAGAAGAGAAGTTAATAAATGAGATATGACTTTACATATGATAACCCTATATGTCACGAATTTACCAAAATGAGAAGAAATATATACAAGATGAATTTAATTGTTTGTTGTCTGGAAAAATTTTCTCTTTGTGCATATGATGAACCTTAAGAAATAGTGTGTGTACACTTTAGTGGTAAATTTTATATTTTTTTATTATATGTAAAAGTATTAATGAATTCACTTGATCATCTTGAATATCAGTCTTTGTTCTTTTGTTGTTTTTCTCTTTAAATGGTGAAAATAAAAATAATTATGTCGGATCTTCTTTAAGAAATTGCATGATCAAGTACTCATCACATAAAAAATAATATTATATTACTATCGCGATTGAGTGCTAGCAATTATTTTCTTAAAAAAATTGCTAGCACTAGAGAGTTTAAACATATGATAGATTGGGCTAGCATTTTGGATATCACTAAATGAAAAGCTCGATGGATTGAATTATTGATGTCTATACCGTTAAGGCTAAATTTGGAAAAACTAAATCCTTTTTGACAGCTCTACGCATTATAAAGATATTAAGTAGCAAAAGTAAAGATAGAACAATTCATCAATCTGACTTCTAGAACGAAAATAAAAACATATGAGGAGGATTCCCTTTTGTGGCATTCCTTTCCCAAATAGCAAAAGATTAGACCTAACCATTATTGTCAAAGAATAAATCGATGCACTCGAAATTCAAACACCATCATATCAAATTAAAAGGAACTTAAATTTAATCCATTAAGCTTCCGAAACAATTGCAACATCACAACTTTGGGAAAAAGAAATCACATAAAAAAAAAAAGCACAATTTCACACCATCTCTCATAAAAACAAAAGATATAAATTGATACAGAAATAATAATAATAAAATCCGATTATTACCATTAAGGTAAATTAATTAATCAATTTAGTTACCACCACCAACACCAAGACCTTTACCACCAAGCAAACCGCCACCAAGTCCCATGCCACCATTTATATCATGGCCAAGACTTCCACCAATACCAATTCCCAAGCCACCTAAGCCGCCACCACCACCACCTACGCCACCTGCGCCGAGCATGCGCCGCCCTAACACGTCAGCAGAAACCATAATGCCACTAAAAAGAACAATTAAGAGAACTATTCCAATAACACGAGTTGATGAGATAGCCATTATAACTTAATATTTATGAATGAATTAAGAGATAAAAAGACCAAATAATTAATGAGAAAGTTGATGATTAATTCACTTGTCTAGGCAAGTATATATAGTACTTATTAAGTATTAACAATAACATTATAATATTGAGCATGTGTTTGGAGTTGTGAAATATATAATTGTGAATGATTAGATCTTAGGCAAATATGGCATTAATGATTAGAAGATAATGATGGGATCATTAGGATTTAGTAATTAAGCAATGCACGATTGTATTGTAAATTTTAAAAAAATGTTTTGTACTCATGTAGTGGCTTTCCATGAACTATAGAAAATAATTCTTGTGTATATTGTGTTATAGAGAATCTCCTTTTTTTTTATTTAGTGAAATAAATACATATTTAGAAATAATATAAAAATCACTATAGTTATCAAGCGGATAACAAAATAGTCCAATAGACCATCAAAGGTTGGTGTAGATGATGATAAGTATCGTGTCATTCTTTTCAAAGAGCTTGAATTTGATAACTGAAAGTAAAATTGTCTTTGGTAAAAAGTATTTTGACCCCCAAAAGGATTTTCTGGCTTAAATTTGAATCAATTGAGGATCAATTTTAAGCATCGAGCCGAGAAAAACAAAAAAACCACTCATAGAACATCAAATCTTAGTAGAGAAGTTGATGAATGACGTATGAGTTATTTACATATGGCAACGCTATCTCAAGAATTCACCTAAAATGAAAGGAAATATGTGATTTCTAGAGGTAGTAAATGGGTTGTTTGGGTGAAAGTGGGCTAATCAAGATGAGTTGAATCAATAGACGAGTCAATGTTCAACCTTGTCCAAAAGTTTTTTTTTTTTTTGGGCTAAGATATGTGTATTGAATCACCACTGTGAAAAAAAAAAGGAAAAAACGACACTGTCCAGTTCGTTGCATTTTTGTTCGATGCTTTTTAAAAAGCGACAGACGGCGTCGTCTACCCAACATGTGCCGCTCTAACACGTCAGCAGAAACCATAATGCCACAATTAAGAGAACTACTTCAATAATACGAGCTGAGATATCACCCATTTTAATATTTAACATGTGTTAGGAGGTGTGAAATAATTAATTTTATGTTGATTTCGAAATTCCTATAAAGTTGGTTTTATTATATATAAAAAACCACGATCAAGAAATATTGTACTGAATATGTTGTTATTGACCTCATGTCATATTATACGAGTTTATCGATTTCAACTACATCCTTACATTCCTTTTGTATTATTGTGTAATGTGAACTATAATTTTCCCTTATGAACAAATTAGATTAATTAAATCACAATCTTTATGAAGATATCTTATTGACAAATAAAATCTTTTTTATTAGTTTTATATAAATTTTCGTGGGAAGCCAATAAGAAAGATTGCTTAATGATCCTTGATCTCTTTTAATAATCATAAAACTTACATATATATATATATATATATATATTAATATATAATAGCCAAACAATTGTATTATTCTTTTAATTCATTCACAATGTTATAATTATTTCATACTTAGCTCCTAACACATGCACAATATTAAAATGTTATTGGTAGTCGACTACATTTGAAAAAAAAATTAAATGACCAATAATTTAACACTATATATACTTGCCTAGACAAGTGCACCCTTTTTCGATTCATATCAACATTTCATATAGAAGTGTTATTATCTCAACAATATTTGACCTATTTAACTCTTTCTTTCATAAATATTAAGGTATAATGAGTATCTCATCATCTCGTGTTATTGGAGTAATTCTCTTAATTGTTCTTTTTAGTGGCATTATGGTTTCTGCTGACGTGTTAGGGCGGCGCATGCTCAATGTAGGTGGCTCGGGGGGAGGTGGTGGCGGTGGTGATGGTGGTGTGAGCTTTGGAATTGGTATAGGTGGAAGTATTGAGCATGTAGGAAGTATTGGCATTGGAATTGGTGGTGGTTTGCTTGGTGGTGTAGGTAAAGGCGTTGGTGGCCGTGGACACTAAATTAATTTACTTTAATTATTTACAATATTATTATCGCTAAATAAGTGATGTTTTTTTAAAATTGAATTGTGTTTAATTTGGTGTGGTAATTCTTTTGACTTAATTAGTTCTTTCTTTCTTTCTTGAATTTTTATTTATTTATTTTAGCTAAAGACGATTTTATTAATTTATATATAAAAACTTAGTTAACATTATATCGGGATATATAATACTAATATGATAATCACAAAACTTAGCTAGATTATTTCATGCATAAGTATCATCGTGTGATGTATTAGTATCGATCTGAATATTATTTCTCCAAAAAATATCAAGGGTAATTATTTTTCATTTAAATAGTTTTCACTTGAAATTAGGCCCTACAAATTTGAGTAATTCTAAGAAGGGGTTTCTTGTCGATATATATGAATATGTTATTCCCTAAAGATTGATAGTACTAAGAATAGATGTGCACACTAGCACAATTTTTAGTACTATCAACCTTTGCGAGTATTTAAGATCATCTGAATAGAAAAGATGAGATGAATTTGGGCCTTTAAGAGATAGTTTGATTGGTTCGCGATCCACAAGGCAATATCCACTTGATAATTAATGTAAACAGATATAAGTCCATACAAATAATAAATAACTCAGTTTTGGACCCATTAACAAGGACTCGGATGGTAATCGATGAGATAAAACTCATAATACATCACTTTATACTGTTATAGATAGTATTACATAATCCAAGTGTATCATTTTGTTTATTTAAGAGGAAAAGTGACAAATATATCTTCTAATTTTGTGATTTAGAATGGATATATATCTCATTAAAAAAAAATGGTGCGTACATATCCTTATCATCTAGCAAATGGTGTATTTATACCTTCTTTATCTAACAAATGGTACATATTTACATTTTTTTTTTAACAGACTGATAAATTAAAACAAATAATTCTAAAACCAGTTTTTATAATCCAAAAATGTCACATGAGTTGAAAAATTACCGCGTACCTTTTTATTTTACCTCTATAGACCCGACTCTGATCCGACCCGACTAAACAAACCAATCCTCTTTTATTCAGATCCGACGCAAACTCATTTTATAACTGAGTAGGAGACAAATTGAAAAAAAAAATCCATTCGGATTAGGTCTAGAGGAAGAAAAAATGGATGAGGTAATTTTTTGAATCGACGTGTTATTTTTAGAATTAAAAAAAAATCAGTTTTAAGATTATTATTTTTCAATTTAGTAAAAATATAAGTTTGTTGACGAAAAAGGTAAATATACACCGTTTATTAAATGATAAGGATATATATATATATATATACACACCGTTTATTAAATGATAATATATATATATATATATATATATATATATATA